>CATIWR010193116.1:0-43320 GCA_949677035.1 Omphalea diandra
TATGAAGAGATATTCCTAATAGAGGATATGCCCATTTGATAATAAAATATCCATTGTTTTACTTCATGTGGCGGCTCTTACAATTTGTGATTTCAAACTGTTGGATTAGTAGCATGATGAGTCAGCATATCTGCTACATTACAACTTCCCAATGTCTATGGATGCTGTGAATCAATGAGCTAAAGTCAGCAGCAGTGATAGTCTTCTTTTGCATTATTTGGATAACACATTGGTTATCAGCCTCAATCAACTTCTTTACACCTAATCTTCAATCAAGTTTTAAGCTATTATAAATCCCCCATAATTCAACTCCTATTATAGAACACAATCCTATATTCATGACAAAGCCAACTATTTCACCCAAAAATTTCGAATAAGGGCCCCTCGCTAAAGACTTTCCATTTAAGCTATTGAAAGAGCTATTTGTATTAAATTTGTATGAACCAATCGCTAGACGTGTGCCGTCCAACCCATGCAAGTGCGCAAGCAATACTATGGTTAATCATAGAATTATTAACCTGAATAACTTCGTTAGCTCGAAATAATACCTTATCAACCATGCTTTCTCTTCTAACTTTTTTTTTAATCTCCAAATAATTCTTAATTTCGCCAATATCAAAACAAGAAATAGCCAACCTAAACACACAGCTCCATTCTAACTCAGAATCAATTTTTAATTTGTTGGTCAAGTTACTCATCAACGATTGTTTTAGAAAAATTGAAAAGAACGTACTTTGATATTAAGCTGGAATTAATTTCTTATAGATCATCCTTGCAAACCAGCAATCTCGGCGTACATGTAACCCATCTTCATCAACAGCACTTTATCTATTGCATAAGACATCATCACAAACATGCCTTCTTCTCAGTTCAACCTTCGTAAACAAATAACATTGCATCTTCATCCTATTATTTTGATTTATTTGGCTCTTATTTAGTTTTTACTCACAATCTTCTAATTTAAAAAACGATTTTATACTCAGTATTAAATTGATATTGTCATTAGATTGTATTAATTATTTTTAGAACATTTAGTGTTTGATAACTACAATTTTGAAAAACAAGAACCTGATTTTTTTTTTTTAAATTACAATTTAGCATAAACAATAAAAACGGTGAAAATAAATTCAAATGCAATTTTTAAAAGTAGTTTTAAACTCAATATCAAAGGGAATGTGAACCATAGGCTAATTGATTTTTATTGTTTTCATTTTGATTACTATTTGGAAGATGATGGTTTTTAGAGTTAAGTCTAAACCTCATTCTTTCCATGTAAACAATACAGTAATCGCTTTCCCTATACAGAATGTGATCTTTTTAGCCAAAGATTTCTTTCAGTATCGAGTGTTAGACATAAGACACTAAACTGAAATCAGCATCCGATTACAATTAAATTAAGAATTAAACTCACAATATTATAATTTTGAAGATTCGAAAAAAGAAATAGTCATTTGATTAGATACATACCGGCACAAATGTTGATATTCAATCTCAGCATGTTGGATCATTTGTATGATCTCCAATATAGTTGCTGGCTGTTATTCAATATCCTTGTAAATTGAGGACCAGCCATAGATCGAGACATGGCAAAATGGTCCCTCAATCTAGTGGCCAAGTCATAATCATCAACTTCCAGCTTGATGAGGATTGACAAGGCTGATCTCATTCGCACCATGTTAGAGATCACCTCATCATTATGATCTACAGGCAAGTCACTATTCCATCATCAATAATATAATCGTCTGATTTAGGTAATTAAGTAATATCAGATTAAAAAATGTGTTATGAAAAAGAAACCAGTCGTATACTTGATTGCTGCGTCTTTCTTAATATTAGGGATGAATATGAGTTCGATTTCATCCAAATATTACCAGATCAAGGTTTTCCAAAATTTAAATCGATCAATGAATTAAATATCCTCATAATTGGACATCTAAATATTAATTGATCAATTATTTAAATTTTCATATTATACTTTAGGCTATAATCTAATGTTTACCTAATATATAAAATTATCCAATAAATAGTAATAATAACAATAATATTTTATTTAATAATATTATACCTATTTAAATTACAAAAAATGATTTAAACAAACACTATCTTAATTTTTTTTTTTTTAAAACTAATAGCATAATACTACCTAATATCCAAATGTAATATTCAGCATAAAAATGAAAATAAATCTTTTTTTCAATAACACATTCAATAATAAAAAAGCTTTGAACACATAATTCAGTATAAAAAATATTATGATTCTAACTTCTAATGAATTTTAAAAAACTCAATGATGATATATATAAGACAATCATCATTTGAAATGCTTTGCAAAAATTAAATAAATAAGATTAAAAGTAAAAAAAAAAAAAAGTACATGAAATGATATAAAAAATTATTAATATTGCCATAATCATATAAGAAGAATGTTTTTAGTTAATATAATATTTTTTTTACACTATATTATAAATGAAATGCATTTTAACAATTAGTCATGTGGAGAACCCATCTAAGATAATTTTATGATTAATTTCAAAATAGTAATTTTACATATATAATAACTTGATCTAATTGTTCAAAATTTCAAAGCTTTGATTCTAATTCAATTCAACCAATCGATTATCCTTCATTTTTCAAAATAAAATAATTGAATTTTCAAATTTATTTATCTATGTCTATCTAATATTTTATCAAATTAGTATTCACTAATATAATCTCTAGCTATTTAAAGGCTATAGTTTACTAACTAAGGAGTCAAATAGTATCAATTAGTTTTTTTAAAATTAAATTGATCAATAAATCAATTAACTGATTAATTTTTAAATTGATTTGTTTAATTAATTTGATTAAATAAATTATTCAATTGTTCAATTAGTTGAATTAGTAAGTGCATTACTTTTAACTTTTTAAGCGATTATTCACTAATTTGAAAATTGAAGTCATTCCATTAGATATTTCATAAGTCCTTTCACCAACCGTAACATCTTTTTTTTTTATAACATTTAATGCAAAGTTTGGCTATTTTGAGCACTACAATTGTCAAATAAAGAATTTATTTAATGGTATAAAAAAATAAATAAAAATAAATAAATTTTATAAATAAAGTTAAAAAATTTTGTATTGATTATATAGAATTAAACTCGATCTAGTACGATTATTATTGTAATTAGAGCTATATTTGATTTATTAGTAGTTTTTTAAAGATATAAAATGTGAATTAAAAAATATAAAATTAAATTGAAAAAATACGCAAATGAATAAATTATGTATTTGATTAAGACAATACCTTTGGTGTAGCTAGCTCTCATTATTATCTAGGGCCAAAATGCGAGCTTACTTGTGTTTCAAATTCATTACCCCATTGGTGAACCACATCCCTCGCATCATATTAAAAGAAGTCAAATATAAGTGTACAAAATTCGTTAGATATCATCGTCGCATTAATGAGAAACGTGTCGTCGTTGTTTTGGATTAAATTGCTTACAAACATAAATGGGACGACAGCTAAGCAATTAAATGACCCATGACAGCTTGTAATCTATTCGAAATCGACTAAAAATTAATCGAGCCGAACTTGAATTCCAGCTATTCAAATTAATTGAGCGAATCGAATTCAAGTTTTAAAATACTTGACTCGAGAGGTTTGCAAACTTAATTGAACTTAGATATATTTATAATATTACCAATCGAAGTTAATTGATCCATACCGAATTGAGTTTATTCAAATTTAATTGAGCTCCTTCGAGTTTAAATTTCAATTTATATAATTCATGAAAAAATTTATATAAATAAAAGAGTCTAATCGAGTCGAACTCGAGTTTTCAAAAACTTAACTGAGTTCAAACTTAAAAATTGAAACTCGATCGAGCTCAATCTTAAGTTTCGAATTTTCAAATCGAGCTTGAGTGAGTCTGACAGAGTTTGGATCGACTCGACTCGATTACATTCCTAATAATACCTTCTATTTTGATGGAACCACAACGCTAATACTAGTATGACTGCCAAACTGCACCTGTAAATATAATAACTTTATTGCATATTTCATATCATTTACATTTAGAATTAATATTTATATTTATATTTAGTATTTGAATGTTAAAAATAAAAACAATACAAAAATGTAATTTTTATTTTAATATTTTTTGATTGTGTATGAAAATCGCCTTTAATCATATGAAATTACAATTTCAAACTTTAATCACATTTTAATTAAAAAAATCATTTAATACAGTTGTTGCTTGTTATAGCCATTTATTTATTTTTTTAAAAAAATCCAATGCTAAAAACTAAAGTGTTCTAAAAGTAAATATATATAAATATATATATATATATATATATATATATATGTGTGTGTGTGTGTGTATGTTAATAATAAATTTAATTAATAATATTAATTAATAATATAATATAATAGAATATTTAATATTGAATATAATTTTCTATTGATTATATTGAATATAATTAATATTATTATTATAATTATATATATAATTATTATATATTTAATATATATATATATACACACACTTCCCCTAGAAGCCAAAAACAGAGACTATGGCAAATGGTCCCCAATTGGAAGGGTCCCTTCAGGATCCACAAGGTTTAGGAAGACAATGCATATTGGCTTTCAACTTTACATGAGGAGCCACATAAAAGATTCATCAATGACAAGTCCATATGAACTCTTGTGGAAAAGAAAAGTCAATTGACCAATTTGGACAAGTAAGAGACATAGCCTAATCCAAAAACTTGAGTTATTGGTGGAGGCAATGGTGCTACAAAGTTATAAAGAGGATAAGGGTTGACTTCAGTGCATAATGGAGGAGAGGATTGCCAAGGAGGTGTATAAGTACCTTAATGAGATCTTGAAGAAGAATGATGCATCAGTTAGTATAACTAGCCATAATTCTTACAAATTATGCATGCTTAACATGTCATGAGGTAAGAATTTCATGTAAAAAGAAAATAAAATCACTTACTCCTTTTGCCAAAACTAGAAAAGTTTAGGGTTCTTTCCTAAGTAGCTTACTTCTTTCCTAAATAGCTTACTTTCTTCTTCTTCTTCTTCTTCTTCTTCCTTAGCTCTCTCTTTCTTTTAGTTGCCCCTCACATGTTTGTCTCTCTAATATGCTCTTAAAGGAGGAGAAATTCAACTTGTATACCTATTTTAATAAGATAAAATCATGGTAGCTTACCACTATTGGTTGGAAGTTTAATTTTCTAAACTTCTTTAGGTGAGACTTCTAGGTATAAGACTAGAGCAAGCAAGATATTAAAATTGGAAGACCTTTCAATGCGAGGACCAATTGGCCTTTATCTCAACAAAGACTAATTATTATGGAAATCATAGATCACTTTATTTATGTTTAGAATTTGTATATAGGTTCACCAATAAACTTTTATATTGATATTAATGGGATATATATGGCTATCATTCATTGATGGTAATGGGCTACATCTGGTAGAAAGACATATCATTTTTCATTGCTTTAAATTCATGGTCTAGTAATTAGGGATTGGGCAATCACCATTTTCTTAGAAGAATTGGACTTTTTAAAGGCAATTTAGGCATAAATAAGATACCATATGTTTCCATCATATCAAAACATACATCTATATCATACATAGGTAAGTAAAACACTCAAGCACTTGATATGATTTTTCTTTTTCAATTTATACTAAATATTTCAATTTTTTTGATAAAATTTTATTTAGTTATAATCAATTTCAATGACTTAATGAAATAAAATTTTAAATAATTTTTTATTTATACCGAATATACAAAATATGGATTTATAAATACTTTCTATAAAAATTATAAAATTTGTTTATACTAAACTCGCTTTTATTTTAAGTTGAAAAAATACTTGAAAATATCAACTGGGATGAGAAGAGTTGTATGCTAGTGGTTTAAGTGAGAATAAATTCTAATTTGACCTAAAATCTTTCAAATTTATTCTTTCGAGTTCAATTCAAAGCATTTCATAAATTGCAAGCTCTAATTTTTTCAAAGTTTGTGCGAGGTTTGTTTAAATTACTATATTTAGTTTTCTTCCTTTCGTTTGTTTTCTTCTTTTCATTTTGATTCTAGTTGTTTTCCTTGTTATTTTGTAAGTTGTTAGGGATTATAAGAGTTATTTACAAGTTGTTTAAGAGAAATTGAATTCTAATTCCACCTAAAATCTTTCAAATCCATTATTTTGTGTCCATTTAAAAGTTTTTTTTTTTACAAATTACAAGCTCTAATTTTTCTCAAAATTTGCATATGGATGTTTAAATTACTATCTTTAGTTTTATTCCTTTTGTTTGTTTTCTTCTTTTTATTTTGATTCTAGTTGTTTTCCTTATTGTTTTATATGTTGTTTGGAATTAAAAGAGTTGTTTACAAGTTGTTTAAGAAAGATTGAATTCTAATTTCACCTAAAATTTATCAAATCCATTATTTTGTGTCCATTTAAAAGTTTTTTTTTTCACAAATTACAAGCTCTAATTTTTCTCAAAGTTTGCATCTGGATGTTTAAATTACTATCTTTAGTTTTTATTCCTTTTGTTTATTTTCTTCTTTTTATTTTGATTCTAGTTGTTTTCCTTATTGTTTTATATGTTGTTTGGGATTAAAAGAGTTGTTTACAAGTTGTTTAAGAAAGATTGAATTATAATTTTGTCTAAAATCTTTCAAATCCATTATTTTGAGTCCAATTCAAAGATTTTTACAAATTGTAAGCCCTAATTTTCTTCAAAATTTGTGTGGGGGTAGGTTAAATTACTATCTTTAATTTTCTTCCTTCAATTTTGTTTTTGTTTGTTTTCTTCTTTATGTTTTGATTATAGATTTTTTCATTGTTATTTTACAAGGTGTTTGGAATTCGAAGAGTTATTTACAAGTTATTTAAAAGAGATCAAATTCTAATTCCACCTAAAATCTTTCAAATCCATTATTTTGAGTTCAATTCAAAACTTTTTAAGGTCAAATTTTCTTCAAAGTTTGTGTGTGTGTAGTTTAAATTACTACTTTTAGTTTTCTTCCTTCCGTTTGTTTTCTTCCTTTCATTTTGATTTTAGTTGTTTTCCTTTTTGTTTTGTAAGTTGTTAGGGATTAGAAGAGTTGTTTACAAGTTGTTTAAGAGAGATTGATTTCTAATTCCACCTAAAATTATTTTGAGTCCATTCCAAAGTTTTTTACAAATCACAAGCTCAAATTTTCCTCAAAGTTTGCATCTGGATAGTTTAAATTACTATCTTAAGTTTTCTTTCTTTCATTTGTTTTCTTTTTTTCATTTTAATTCTAATTGTTTTCCTTGTTGTTTTGTGTGTTGTTTGGGATTAGAAGAGTTGTTTACAAGTTATTTAAGAGAGATTGAATTATAATTCCATCTAAAATCTTTCAAATCCATTATTTTGAGTCCAATTCAAAGTTTTTTACAAATTGCAAACGCTAATTTTCTTCAAAATTTGCATGGGGGTAGGTTAAATTACTATCTTTAGTTTTTTTTCCTTCTGTTTTGTTTTCTTCTTTATGTTTTGATTATAGTTTTTTTCATTGTTGTTTTGCAAGTTGTTTAGAATTTGAAGAGTTGTTTACAAGTTATTTAAGAGAGATTGAATTCTAATTCCACCTAAATCTTTCAAATTCATTATTTTGAGTTGAATTCAAAACTTTTTACAAATTGCAAGGTCTAATTTTCTTCAAAGTTTGCGTGTGGGTAGTTTAAATTACTATTTTTAATTTTCTTCCTTCCATTTATTTTCTTCTTTTCATTTTGATTATATATATATATATATATATATATATATATATATATATATATATATATAGAGAGAGAGAGAGAGAGAGAGAGAGAGAGAGAGTCATAGTTTGATTATGTAATTGACAAAAAAAAAAAATTTTGCCCTAACCCACGCAATTGCTTTGACTAATTGGCATATACTATGTAAGGTGGTGTATGTGATGATTGACAGGGACAATATTTCATTGAATTGAAATAGTTTGTTGTAACAAAAGCCAACTTATATTTACTAATTAAAGAAACTTAATTTTCAGTCTTTATTTCAATTTAATCATTGAATAAACTTTTAAATTTAAAATATATTAATTTTTTTTCTTATTTTTGAAATAATGTGGCATATTAATGTGTGTCTATTGATTGTTTGATTATATTATGATAATAACAAAAGTAATTAAAAAAAAGAATTGCCCTAACCCGACTCAATTTGCTTTCTTGTTGGCATATGGTATGTAGTGTGGAATACGTCAAGGACCATATTTCATTGGGTTGAAGTTGTTGGCCAGAACTTATCAACGTCTGCTAAACGGCAGCAAGTAATATTAGTGTCCAAATTTAGAAGTTCTCTTGACAATAAGTCACCCCTCCATTAATTAGTGGAGAGGACTCATTTCTTTTAAGTACACAATCCCTTTATTGTTCTGAAGAGAGAAGAACGATGGGTAGTTGTTTCTCTTGCAGATCATCATCATCAGCATCTATAGTCAGCAACAACGTTCGTCTAGTTCATCTGAATGGTTATGTCGAGGATTTTGCATGTCCAGTTTCAGTTAAGGAAGTTACAGGCAATTCCAGACCCTCTAAACATTTTGTATGCACAGCAGCTCAGCTTTTTTGTTCTCTGGCCAAGCCACTAAACCCAGAAGCCCAACTCCAACCAGGCCAAACCTACTTCTTGCTCCCTTGCTCTTCCTTAAAATCTGATGCTTCCCCTTTGGACTTTGCTGCTGTAGTCAAGAAGCTCACTTCAATAGCAAAATCTACCTACTTGCAGCCTAGTAATTGTAAGTCTTCAAGAACTGTGCCAATCTTGAATTCACCTGCAGCTACAACTCCAAACCAGAAAGCAACAGATGGGATAGCTTATGGAATGAAAAGGTCCAATGGCGGTAGGTCCTGGAAGCCACTTCTTGATACCATAAGAGAGAGATCGTTTACTCGGAGGAGCGAATCAGAAGTAATGCAAGAAATGCAATTGGAGATCGCTGAATCAAAGTAAATTGTCAATTGTCGATTTCAGATGTGAATTCAGTTAATTTTGAATTGTGAAAGTGGTGAATGTCGTAGTAAATTTGAATATACTCAACTTGAACCATCAATTTCAAGCAATTAAAACTATATTGGCATAAATTTATGAGCTTCAGCCATATTCCTTGAAACTATTGAGTAAAATTTAAGGTAGGATCTCCAGTCAATAAGAAGAGGTTTCTGCAGCAACTAGCTAACACTAAAATTCTACCGACTTACTGAAGGAAAACAACTGAAGGAGAAAAATGTTATATAGATGATGTGTGCATTCATTGTTACACTTAGTGTATAGCATTTTGAATTATGCACTAAGCTAATCAAAGAAAATTTTGTAATTACTCATAAAATTATTATTATGCCCATAATTACTATATTTAAATATAGTTTTATCCTTAAGTGTAAGTCCTGCATAATACTGATTAAAGCATATCTCAAAGGGGAACAACAATGGGAGCTGGTGGCACCCATTTTTGAATAGGTGAGCAGTCCCAACCACCTTCCTTGTTATAAGATAGATTGAAATATTTAGGAACCCAAGTTTCTCCTCTTAATTTCATGTGTCTCGCAATCTCTCTTGGTTTTTCCTCAACCACTATCTTTGCTTCCCTTGCTTTCTCCCAGTTTTTGCTCAAGATGGCTTCACTGACTCCACTCCACACTGCAGCTGATTCACTTGGCAAAACTCCCTAGTAAATTAAAATCAATGGAAAAATCAGGAACATACTTCCAATATAGCATTCATTTTATTAGCTTAGATCGCCCTGATTAGGTTAGATACAATTTGAGTAGGTTTGGCAAAGCACTTGTATGCTTCTTCAATTTCTAAAAAAAGAGAAATATGATTAACAATAGTTCTTTTTGCATTGATCAGGCATTATTCTGTCCCCTCCTCTGCAACTACTAGAATTATTTGCCTATGTTATTGGGAAAAGAGAGGTAGCAAGCAAGGTTGAAGTACCTGAGGATCTTTAATTCCTGGGGTTTTCAACCCTGATATTACTTCTTTAGCATTGTATATAACAGTCTGTTTCCCATTATTGATGTCCTTCAGTGTCATAGTGCTGCATTACAAAATTCACAACTCACTTTGTCATCAGCACAAAACCCATTTTGATGAGAAACAGCAAAACATTTGAATAGTAAAAAATATATATATATTATATATACCTATCCCAATGTCCATTAACCTCATAAAGAGTCTTCAAAGATGATGACTGGTAAATCCTTCCTTGAACGGAATGGGGTCTTCTCTGTCCTAGGAAAGAATTGGTTAGGTAACATAACTCAGCTTCAAGGTCAGTCTCTTGGCATTGGATCTTAACTTTGCCAACCCAGTCTACACCTGGCGGAAGAAATCTAATCAACAGCTTTGGTGAATTCATCAAGTAAGTTTCTCCATGATTCAGGAGCTTAAGCTGTCTTCTGCCACACACCTCAACTTCCACTTTAGATCCTGCAATGTTGTATTTGGCAAAATTGAGGTCATAGCTACTGAAGAAAAGGGTAATGAAGTAGAACAGCAGCTTTGGTTTTGCTGCATCAGATAGTTTGAGGGAAGCAGTTTCTGACTTTCTGCTTCATCAATTTCGAAGTCCATAGGAAAATTGTGAACAGAAACTTAAACAAATTTTTACAAAGTCATACGCAGAGAAGTATCCTACGAAGCAAAAATTAATCTTACAACCCTCCACTGATTATCCATGGCTATCTCTAGCCATTGGAAACAACACAATAGAAAATAACCCTTTTTTGAAAAAAAAAAAATCAAGAATGTCTTCCACAAACAAGTTATTTTCAGCCAAATAAACAAATACTTTTATACAAGTCTTTCCATACGAAGAAAGGGTAATGAAGTAGAACAGCAGCTTTGGTTTTGCTGCATCAGAAAGTGTGAGGGAAGCAGTTTCTGACTTTCTGCTTAATCAATTTCGAAGTCCATGGGAAAATTGTGAACAGAAACTTACAAATTTTTACAAAGTCATACGCAGAGAAGTATCCTACGAAGTAAAAATTAGTCTCACAACCCACCACTGACTATCCATGGCTATCTCTGGCCATTGGAAACAACACAATAGAAAATAACCCTTTTTTTTTAAAAAAAAAAAAAAAGATCTCAAGAATGTCTTACACAAACAAGTTATTTTCAACCAAATAAACAAATACTTTTATACAAGTCTTTCCATACGCTTCTGAAATATGTTCTGTTATGTATCCATTTTAACATTCCATGCCCTTTGTTAAATGGATTATGGGGAACCATTCCTCAAACAAGAGTTATACTATAGACATTATTATAGTAATAAATTGAAATACCATAGAATTTTGGAACTGGATAATGGCACCAAATTATCTCAATGTTTTCTTTCTCATCTGTTGCGTGGAGTGCAGAAACTGGTGGATGATGTGAAACCTGCAGCCATAAAGCAACAACTTAAATGATCTGAAACCAAATATAGTTGGAAAAAATAAAATTGATTTTCAAGTTTGATCTTTTATAAGGAAATTGAAACTCAAGCTAGTTTAGATATAACTAAGCAGACAAGTGAGAAGCACCTGTTCTAGTAGGACATTGAGGCTTCCTCTAGAGACATGGTGAGTCTCTCCTAGAACAGGGTTGTAAGGAGCAACGCCAAAGATGACAGGACGAGCAGAAGATGAAATGCTCCATGCTACCACAGATAGGAATCTATCTACTGAATTCTCTGCACTGTTGCACTTATGCAACAAATCTTTACCAACAGAATATACATTTTCACCATAACATTGGAGGTGTGACTTTGGAACGTTGAAAAGCGGTGGTAACTGAACTTAGAATTGAAGAATGAAATTAGTGTTAGCACAAAGTTTATTATTCAACTCTAACTTAAAATTTGTTTCATTTGTAAATTAATTTCTTATAGAATTTATTTGTAAATGAATTTTTATGTTCGGTGTATTACAAAATAAAAATAGAACTCCAATGAAATGAATTTTGTGTTTAGCTTAAGTATATAATTCAATAAAATGTTTAGCTTTAACTCTGACTGTTGAAGAGTATAACATTCTTTATCGAGAGATAAAGAATTAACTACTTGTTCAAAGAGTGACTGTGCCTTTCATTAGCTACCTCACACTTCTTTGAGTAGAGCTAAAGTGATCCGAGTCCTAAGGGAGAAATCCTTATAATAGCTCTTCATATAGGCACCGACTCTCTACACTTTAATTTATGGCCGAACCTTCAACAGAAAATTAAAATTAAAGTTTCGGACTTAGAGGTGCATTGTTTTAGTCTTTTATTTGGAGTGCATAAGCACTTCATATTAGTTGCCTTACTGTTGTAGGATGACCCTAGCAGCCTCCATTTGGTGAAATACTCTTCTTCAAAGATTATGGTAGTGAAGTCCCTTCGCATATAGTTGTTGAACATGAAATACTATATATTAATTGTTTTGTAGAGACTTTGAATGTCAAAACCTTAGTTTGCCAACAGAGATCCTTAATTCAAAATTGGGGACTCTATGTTGACCAAACTGCAAAGTGGAGAATTTTTTATGGGTTCAATATGACTAAATCTTGTATGCTATTTAATAGAAATTTATAGCATGAATGCAAGAAAAGAAACATCACCATCACCATCACCATCACCATCACCATCAGTATTATTATTATTATTATTATTATTATCAAGAAGGCGGAGACTTCTATCTGCAAGAAATAAAGTTTAGAGAAGGTACTTTTTCGAGGGGCCACCGTGCTTAGAGAGCGGATAGCTCTAGTAGCTAGGGGTAAACATATATTGAATAAATATTATTCAATTAATTTGATTCAATTAGATTTTAACTTTATAAATTATAATTTTCAGTTTTTAGTTTGATTTTCTACATAAAAATGAATAATCAATTTACTAAATAATTAAATCAAATTATAGAAATATGAATCAATCAACCTAAAATACATATAACGTTAATCAAGTCAAACATATTTAAATTGAAATTTTATAAATTTAATTTGGTTCATTTTATAAATATATTTTAATTTATTTATTTCATTTTATATAATTTTTCAAAAAGTTTAAATTTAACTAAAAAATATAAAATTTAATTAATTTAATCTTTATAAAAATTAAATTAAAATAAACCGAACCCACGAATGCTCCTCGTAGCCATATCACACAATAGTAAGACCCAAGAATTTTTGTTTGTGCTCTAATTCATAATAATAAACCCAATAAATTATATGTGTCCCTGTCCGTGGTCGGCATCGGTATGCACCTATCATCACTATATACACTGCACATATAGAAAATTTGAGAGAGAGAAATTTGACGTGCCTGAAAATTGGTGAGATCTGATCCTGGCCGTACATTTCTCAACAGGCTTAAAACCCTGCGTACAATATTAGGAGCTTGATGAACATCAGAATCACCGTCCAGTGAGGTAGGCTTGGCAAGAACAACTCGGCTGGTCTCCTTCTTGTCTTCTGTAATCTGTGCAAAATCAAAAAGGTTACGCTCCAGTACTTGTTTGTGTTTTAGTACTTATACTAAAGAGTACAAAAGATAATAATGAGAAATGCCTCTTTTTTGAATTGCGTTTATTCAAAAGTAAATGACAAGAAAACTATTAATATTTTATATCACGAGACTATTGATTATTAATTATTAATAGTTATGCTCATCAAAATAGTAATTTTTATAGTTTCTCAAGTGATTTTCACTACTTGTTGTGATATATATATATATATATATATATATATCAAAAACTATTTATAATTTGTCAAAATTCATTTTTTATAAGTAATTAGGAGCTACATACTATTTTTCTATCATATTACTTCATCGAGAATTCATAAAATAACTAAAAAAATAATAATAAATTTTAAATTAAGTAATAATAAATTTTAAAAAAATTAAATTGATTAGTGTAAAATTATTTATTTTGATGTTTTATATATTAAATCTAATATAATATAAAAAATAAAATTTTTTTGAATAAGAATTTTGTAAAATTTTAATACTATAATTCTTGTAATACACAAATTAGTAAATAGTATTTAATATAAATAAAAAATAATTTATACTGAATTTCTCAAAAAAATAAATAAATTATATGATGAAATTGCAATCAACAATAGGCGTGCCTTAACTTAGCAATATATTGATTGTTTTTAATAAATAAAAGAATAAATAAAATATTATAAAATAATACAATAATAGTAAGTGCAATGTATGAATTATCAAGCAGTTTTAAGCAATTTGCATTCATCAATCTTATATTTTTATAAAACTTAAAAACAAAGTAAATTAATTAAACTTTACTTATATTTCATTTTGTAATTTCCATTATTATCATTAATTTTTCTTTTGATTCATACAAACTTTTCATACAAAAAAAGAAAAAGTCAAAGATATGACTGTTATTCCTACCGTACACCACCGGCGCAAATTTGATTCTACGCCGAAAGAGGATACTTTGGTTTTTCTTAAAGAAAGCTGAAAGAGAATAATACTTTTGAATGGGAATGAAGAGGAAAAAAGCTTTGCCAATAAGTATAAACTTTTTTTTAATGAATATGAACTTTTGTAAACTCGTTTGCAAAAAGAAATCTTATATTATAAGAACAAGAGAAAATATAAAAATAATAAAGTCTCTCTATAGTGATATTTTATATAGAAATAACTTTTATGTAACCACAAAAAAATTGATTAACTTTAACTAATTATAAATAAAAATAAATTTTGTATTATAATAAATTATAATCTTTAAATTTCATGCTAAAAAATCTATTTCATATAATTATAATTATCTATAATATATTGTTAAAAAATATACTATGTTAATTTTGAAAAACACATATCTCTTTGATTAATGTCTTTATATACACACAAATATATATATATATACTAATTTTTGAAAATTATGTTTATCTCTTTTATTGATGTATATATCTGAAATTTGATATATTTTATTAATTAATTACTGAGGGGTGTATTTAATTAATACTTTTATAGACTTTTTTATTGAATAACTTTTATAGAGTTTATAGATTCTTTAATAATTTTGATAGAGTTTATAATTTATAAATGACTTTTGAAGACTTTTATTTTTAAAATTTATAAAAGTCTTAAGAAATTTTGAAAGGATGTGAAAAAGAATTTTTTAGATGTTTTATTGAGTCATTCAAAATTTATAAAAGTCTATTGATTTTAAAAGACAATGACTTTTTGAATACTAATTAACTTTTATAGATCTCATCCAAAATCTATAATAGTTGTAATTGAATACCCTCAAATTTTTATAGACTTTTTTAAAGTTGTTAAAATTTTTATTGAATACCCCTTAATTTTTATAGACTTTTTTAAAGTTTTAAAAAAATTATTGAATACCTAGTGTATCTATCATATTGTATTTAGAGAACTGAATTAAAAAGAATTTTTAAAAGTCACTATTGAATATTTCATAATTTTTAAAATCTATTAAATTTTTTAATTTTCCTAATACAATACCCCTACCTACTAATTTTATTCATATTTTACATTGATTGTAAATAAGTCTAATAATTTTTATAGCTATATCTCTATTAAGTATTAATTTTTTTCACAATAATAAAATTAAATTGATCTCAACATATAACTATGTATAGATTTTACTATATTAAGAATAGTGTAAGAGAGATTAAAGGTGTAGATTCTCATAATATGTTATCAAAATTTAAATTGTTATCCTTTAACTATATCTAGCAAATATGAATGACAGCCAAATTTGAATCTATTTCTCTTTAAAGAATCTATTTCTCTTTCGATATTCCTAAAAATCTACCTAGCGTTATATTCATTCTAATTGTGATGATGGGTTCTAAATCAATAATCGAAAGACAAAGGAGACCACGTCAAACGACCACTCACCTGTCGTGCCATACATTTTAAATGCATATTAAATGCTTTTGAAAGAAACAAACCAGCTCATGCGCATCTCCACCAACATCCCTTTATTTTTTAAAATAATTCTTCCACCATTTTTTAAAGAAAAAGGTGGGCATCAGTGGCACTTCTTTCCACTAAAAAAAATGCTCAATAAATAAAAAAATTATTACTGAAAAAAGGATAAATAAAAAAGGTTATCGACACTTCATCTAATAAATTTCAATTAGTATTATATAGTTCGAAAATAAAAATGCAAAAAGAAATTATCAAATTCACATTTTATGCGCTACTTCATCTGCAAAATTAGAAGGAAAGAAAAATCTATGTTGCAATAACTGTATACATCTAAGCAATACATATTTATATTTAATAGAAAAATAAAATAATATCTAAATATAAATAACTACTTTCTCCCCTAATATTATATGCCAATTTTTTTTTACACAATAATTAAGAAAGTTAAACTTTATTAGTTAATAGTCATTTTTTTACTAAAATATTATTTTATATTATTTATTATAGTGCATTAAATTTTATGAAATTTAGTAAAAAATACTTTCATTTATTTGAAGTTGACAGTATATAAAATAATTTTTGATTCTTGATAAAATTTCATTAATTATAATATTAAAATGACAAAAAAAGATTTATAGGAAATTGCAATGTAAAGAAATTAAGAAAGGTTTAATTATTAGTGAAGATATATTTGATAATTAATAAAGGGATAAATTTGATAATTAACCAATATTTAAATATGAAAAGTGATATTTTTTGAAATTTAAAAAAAAAATATGACTTATAATATTGGGATGAAAAAAGTACCTTATTTAAAAATATAATAATAACTAATAAAAATATAAATATTTTTTTAATTAACTTGGTGCAGAAAATACTTTTGTATATCAAACGTAACGAAGAATTTTTAAAGCGTGGCTATACACATTCCGGAAAAGAAAGGAAAACAACTTTGGCAAACGGTGTGAATAACCGGAAAACCGTTATGTTCCTTCAAAATCAGATTTTACTTCCTGGAAAACTGCTATATAATTTACCTTACAGATGAAAACAGCTGGTCGTACTGGAAAGATGAAATGAAAAAGCGGATTCTTCTAAATTTAGATGAGAAAATAAAACTTCGGCATGAGATTCTGTCTTCATAATCACAGATTTCTATGTATATGTATGAATTTGCATCAAGAGAGATGGATATCATGTGCGTACCATTTTTGAAGACATGAAGGCTTGAGTATAGAAAGAGGATACGGAGGAGAGGTGCGAAAGCCCAAAGAGAGGCTTTGTGTTGGCTTCATTTGTTGAGTCGTTTTATAAGGCCTGGCCAAGGAGTAAAGAGAGATGGGTGGTGAGATCAATGGCGGATGACTTATCCTATCAACTCAATAAAAACAAATTCAAATCATAGTCACAACGTTTCATTTCTATTTTAATTTTATGTTTTCTGTACCTTTTATACAAATTCAAATCACAGATACAACATTTTATTTCTATTTTATTTTTGTTGATGTTTTGTCCTTGGTATTTTAATTATGGATATCACCTCAACCTTATTTGATCAAATTGGATAATATCTCGAATCGATATAAATGATGTCAACTATTTTCAATATTTTTTATTAAATTAGATACACAATATTTAGAATCATGCAATTGAATTAATTATGATATATCTATTAGATTGTATTTAGAGAACTAGATTGACTTTAATATTATTCAAATTTTCTTTTAATATTTTTTATTTAATTTTTTTAATATATGACCTATTTAAATATAATATGTGTTATTTTAGTTAAAAGTGATTATAAATTAGTTACCTTATTTTATAATTTATATAGGTATTTCAAAAATATTTTAGCAATTATTTATGAAATAATATGTATGAGTTACTCGAACTTTTATAAATACATATATAAGTTTAATATTTATTACCTAAATGGATATAGGTATAGATATGAGTAAAATTACTATCCTTTGAGTATAGGTAAAGATTATAAATATTACTCTATTTATACCGACCCATTGTCATCTCTAACTTTCTTTTTATTTTACCTCATTAAAAGGGAGTCACTTTTTTATATTCAAACTATATTTAGGAAGAATTTTGTTTTTATTATTTTCTTTGGTCATATCTGGACATGGTACTTGGAAGATATTCTTGTTTCTGAAGTTTGAAAAGCGCCTTTCCTATAATTCTAAGCAAATTTGGAGAAATATTGGTTAATTTTACATTAAAAGTCACTTGATTTTAATTCGTTATCATTAAGGTTTTTTTTTTTTCAGAAAATTGCCTTATTTTTTAAAAGATTGTAAGGATGTCATACGAAATAAATTCAAGCATTTTTTTTAATTGTAAAATATTATGCAATTTGCTTCTTCTTTTTCTATATCTAAAATTAAGTAAACACTACAGTGCTATTAATGGTATTGTAATATAAAATTAAGTAGTTGTAAAAATTTTCACGAAATAATAAATAAATTCTATATAATTCAAAATTTTAAATAATATTTTATTTAAATTTTTATACAAATAAAATACTTCATTTTTATTATTATCGCTAGTCATTTTTATTATTATCACTGAATTAAGACAACTCTCTTTAAGAAAAAGTTTAGATGTTTGACTTATCAATTTTGAGAATATAAAAAATAATATTATTATAATTTTACATATTGTCTCTTTCAAATAAAAATATATAAGAGAGTGTGAGAAATAAAATTATGTAATAATAGTTCCATGACCCTCCAGTGGTTTCAAATTCTTAGAAAGCTTTCCACGCTTAGGATAGGATGAGTTCATACAGTGGCTGAAATCTCTACTGATCCTATTCATAAAGGAGGCTCTAGCAGGCACATGTCTTGTTTTCAAGTGGTCCTTGCTTGATACCTCAAGCCTTATTTAACATTTTTTTTTAATAAATGGTGGACAGAATTTGATTAAATGTCTATTATTTTCCGTATTTGGTAATATTGAATTATATTTGATTTCATTCATTTTTATAATTATATATTAAATTTCAAACAATTAAATATAATTTAATTTAATACTATTTAATTATTTTAAATTCGATACATAATTATAAAAAAAATAAATATAGTTTATACATAATTTGATGCCACAAATTATCGAAAATGATAAATATGCTATAAATTTTTTTGTAAAAGTAATCAATCGAAAGAAGACGCAGCGAGCAAGAAATAGTGCATGTCGGAACTCAGGCATCGAACATTTTTTCCTAAAAAAGAAAAAGTCTAAAGGCACATGGTTTTATTTAAATGATATTCACTTGGAAGAGATTGCAAAAGCACACTGACTTTTTTTTGCATACCATATGAATTTTAGTTACATTTGTGCTATTATATCATATTTGATAAAATTTTTATAATTCATAAAATATAGAATCATAAAAAAAAAATTTAAAGTGAAAATAGAATTGTAATTTCGGAGTTAAACTAATCTACAAGTATTAGTTATGTTAAAAATCAAATTCATATTAATATCTTAGATTATAATATTTTTTTTATAAATATCGTATGATTATTTATAGATCAAAATATCATCTATTGTTTTTTTTTAAAAAAAAGCACAAGACTTTTACGTGTTTTCTAGTTGTAAATAAGACTCAAAGTAGGAACATCATCATTTTGGATAGTAACTCTCATGTAGTGTTTAGGAGGGACGAAAATAAAAGAAAAAGTAAAATAAAAGGGAAAAATGAGGAAGGAAAGCAATTTTACTTTATTTGGAAAAGGAAAAAAATAAGAGGGAGAAAAAAATAAAATTTATTTTACACACTATATTTTCTTTCTAAAATAGAGAGAAAATATGAGAGATTGAGAGAATTTTTGTAAAATTATAAATATGCCCACAAACAATTACTGGAGGCAATTATTTGATAAGCCTGAAGTGGAAAATAAGGTATAATGGCAAGCTAATCATGAATTTGAAGTGAGAGTTGTTAAAACATTATAGAGTTTTTGAATTCCGCTTTTAGCTTTTTTTAAAATAAATTATGAAAATATTTAAAATAAAATTTAAATGAAATTTCATCGCTTAGAATAAATTTATAATGAATTGAAGTTATTTTACTTTTTAAATTTAAAATAAATATAAAGTGAATTTAAATTATAAATTTTTTAATTAAAATTAAAATTTTCAAAATCTTATAACTTTTTATTTAGTGTCTTTTTAATTTCACATTTACCAATTGATATTTAGTAATTAAATATTAAAATATTAAAAAAAATATTTGATCAATGTTAGCGTTTAACATTTAATTTAAAAAATAATGTTCAATATTTAAAAAATATAACTGAATATATAAATCTATTTTTTTAACATTTAAAATGTAAAAAACTAATGTTATGTTTTTTTAATATTAACATTATATTTATCATTATATAAATTTTTATTTCATATAAAGTCAATTAAAATATAAAATAATTATATTTTTTTATCATTATATACAATACAATTATATATCTAATTACTTTCTAGAATAAAAAATAAAATAAAAAACATATAAAATAATTTTTTTTTCTTACATATTTTACTTTCAAATAAAAAAATAAAATTATTTTATTTATTTTTTTATCTATGAGAGGAAAAAAAAATAAAAAAAATAAAATATATTTTCGCTTTTTATTTTCTTTCCTCCCAGCGTAACCGGAAGGGACAACATTTTCCTGTAATCCAGGGCAGCAGGAACTCCTGACGCTTATAAAGCGGTGGTAGAAATTGTTCCAAGGGTAATCAATTACTGACAACTGTATGAGAAAAAGTTAATAAAGTCTCATGATAATTAATCTTTTTCCACATATCAACAACGCAAGTAACAATCCTTTTTCCTGATTGGCAGCATTTCCCATTGCCACATTATAGGCTGCAGGAGTCTTCTACTACTTGGATTGTAGGAAAATTTTATCCTTTCCCAAACAGTCCCAGATGTCGCACTCAAGAGCCCATAAGAGCCTCTAGTCTTCACTGCCGCAGACATGGAACGTCATTTCAAATTATAGTTTATAAGAAGTTTTATGAAACTTCTTTCATTAGGCGACTAACCAAAATACATTTAATGCGAGCTCTCTTCCCCATATTCATCCACTACTGACCGTAATAACTTCATGAGCAACCAAAGAGACCCATTATAAGAGGGAACTTGCAAGAATTACAAGGGGACTTCGTGACTTTCACTATCATAGAGCTACTTGAATGTGTATCATTACAGCTCCATGTGATTCCGTTAAGACTTTCAGAGCTATTAATAAAATATTTTTCCCAAGAGTTTTCCATGAACTAGAGTTGAATCGTACATCAAAAAGCAACTTCCCTCGACGGCTTCCATTTACCATTAAGTATGGAAGTCTCTAGGTTTTTCCTACCATTAGAGAAGTGCCAGCTTTACGGGCCAAGTTAGTAAAACAGACCAAGAGTCTCCACACCATCCCTCTTTTAGCCAAGGAAGTAAGGAGTGGTATGCATCCTCAACACATGAGGCCCATTGAGTCAAGCTCTTCATTCATGCACCCATCAATGAGGTAAACCATGGTGACATCCTAATAAGGCTACTTGATATGAAGGATGGTCACCACAAATCACCATGACATGATGATAAGAATAATCAAAATAAAATAAAACTTAAGAGTGAAATCATCACGTTGCATGAATTGACACATTCATATCTAGATCTACGACATGACTTATGAATCTATGAATTATTAATGTAAATATAAATTACTTAGTATTTAAATTACAATATTGTTTAAGAATATTTTTGTGTGCATTTTCATTTGGTATTTTTTGAACTAAAAAATAAAATATGTATTACTTAAAATTTTAGTTATATTTAGGAAACTTTAATTATCTAGAGCTAAGATTAGAGTTCATTACCATCGTTTGATGCAGAGAAGTGAGAATAATATGTTTTTTTTATAAAATCTTATCGAGGTTATTAAATCAAATTGAGCGGACCAATCACATTAAGAAATTTGAACTTGCATCAAGAATTGTTTTAGTCAAAAACACATATTTGAACAAAAATTAAAATAATTTAGATAAACTGAATGGGTAATCTGTGAACTAACTAATCCCAATTACAGTTCATGCAATAGCCCAAATTGTTCGAGACTTTTGTAACTGTGACCTAACTAATCCCAATTACAGTTCATGCAATAGCCCGAATTAAATTTTCAAAAACAAAGCAAGAAATATTTATAAAAAAAAAGTTTTAAACTTATTTTAATGTTAATTTTATCTATATAGAAATTTAAAGTTTTAAATCATATAAAATTAATGAATATGTTAGTTATTTTTATTTCTTTGTATCAGTAAATTTATCATGAGCTAAAATTTTATTTCATTATTTAAGTGATTGTACAAAATTATTAATTTATGATATTTTAATTATTTTTAGAAAAATATTTTAAATTTAAAACTTAATTAAATTTAAGAAATATATTGTATTGAACATTTACTAATTTTATTATAATTTTAAGAAACTTCGTTAAATCTAACATTATTTAATGTATTTATAATTTGTATTATATATATTTAATTTAATTTTGATTTCCCTAATTAAATCTCTAATTCTTGACTTTCTGATTTGTTAAATCGATGATGAGGCTGAGTTTTAAAACTGTGAATCTTATCCATTTATTTAAAGAGAAAGAGAAAGATAGAAGAGTGCATGAACATGCAAGAGATGTATAATGCTGATAGAGATTTAGCCTTTGTTTGGAAAGAAAAATTAGGGAAATGAAACAAAGATGGGAAAAAGGGATAGATAATTAATCTTTCTTGTGTTTGGAAAAGTGATGGAAAGGAGGAAGAAAAATGAACAGAAATTTTTTTCTTAGAGCTAACTTTTTTTTGTTTTATAATGACTTCGATTTGGGAAAAAAACACTAAATTTGTATTTCGATTATATATAATTACCAATTTATCTGTCAAATAGCTTTCTTTTATCTATTTCTTAAATTATTTTTATTAAAAATTAAAATTATTTTCTTTGTTTATTCTTATACATGCAAAATATATTCATTTTTTTATTTTTGGTAAGTCAATTAAATTTTCATAATTGTTCTTATTATATATATATAGAGAGAGAGAGAGAGAGCCCAACTCTTTCTGAGAGTTTAGCATGTGACACTCTCTTAAGAAATTATGTCATAAAATTTATTTAAAAACTAGTTGCTAATTGGTGCATTGCACGAGTCATAATACAAAAAAGTTTATAAAATAATTAAAAAATTTTATCTTATTTTTTTATTTTATACATTAAATATCAAATCAATAATTTTTAAATTATATCATTTAATTTAAATATAAAATTAATTTTAATTTCTTTAAAAATATTTTTCTTTTTATATGTATTTTCTTTCTTTAATATATTTTTTCTTTTTAATTAGATATTTTATTATTTTAATTAATTAATAAATGATAAACACTCATCATAAATAATTTCTAAGATCAAAATTATAATATATATATATATATATATCTTTTCTCTTTCTATCAAAAATATTTAATTCAATTGATACTTAATCATATTTTTTCTCAACTAATGAAATGTGGCTTATTATTTATTTAATTAATCCAGTTAAAATCTTTCTTACTATTATATTTCTTAAACATATTAATAATTATTTATAAAATAATTTTTATTAAAGAATTTAAGAGATATAACGTTTTACATTGAATTGAAATCAAGTAGTATCTATATTTATAAAATTAATGTTTACGTATATCAATTTTATATAAAAAAAATATAAATTATTTATTAATTATTTAAATGATTAAATTTTTTTAATTTTAGATGTGAAAGTTTATTTTTAAAAAGTCTAATGAATAATTAATTAGTTTTTATTTTAGGAACATAAAAGTCATTAATGAATAATAAATATTTAAAATATTTTCATAATATGCCACATATTAAGCCATGAAAATTTTAAATGGTTGATGTATCAAATTATTAGTGTTTGTTAAAAATGAAACGTCAAGCAAAAATAATAAAAAAATTTTTATGTTTTATCTATTATATATGTTACATATTTATTTCGTAAAATTTTAACAATTTTATAGATTTAATCTCATTATAAAACTATATATTTGTAAATAAATTAATTAATTATAAAATATATTTTATTAAAAAATTGAAAGTTCATATAGCATCTTGTTTTGTATTAAAATCAATTAATGTCTATTTTATAAAATTAATATTTTAGATATTAAATCTATGCAAAAAATAAAATATTTTTTTAAATAATTAAGATTTTTAATTTTCATGTGTGAACTTTTTTAAGGAGTACAATGAATAATAAATTAATTTTTATTTTAAAAAATTAAAAGTTATACATAAAAAACAAAACAATTAAAATATTTTTATAGCATATATCAGATATTAAGCCACAAAAATTTTAAATGGTTGACATGTCAAGTAAAGAGAGCAAACTTTTCTATACTTTATATATATATATATATTAATTGATCTTAACAAGCACAAAATTATTACAATAATTTTAATAATTGCATAGATTTAATCTTGGAATAAACTACATATTATTGAATAACTTAATAACTATTTTATAAAATTTGTTTAAAGTTATTTTTTTATAAAATCAATTAATATCTATTTTTATAAAACTAATATTTATATATAAATTTTTGTAATAGAAAAATATAAAATATTTATTAATTATTTTAAAATAAAAAATTTTCAATTTTTATATGTAAAATTTTTTTAGAAGTTTAATGAATAACAAATTAGGTTTCACTTTAGAAACTTAAAAGTCATATATAAAATATTAAAATAATTAAGATATATATATATATATATATATATATATATATATATATATATATATGTATATATATATATCTTAAATCTATATAGAAAAGAAAGATATAAATTATTTATTAAATATTCAAAAAATCAAAATTTTTAATTTTTTGTATTTGAATTTTTTAGAAGTTCAATGAATAATAAATTATTTTTTATTTATAGAAACTTAAAAACATACATAAATAATAATAGTTAAAGTCATGCATAAAATAATAAAATACTTATAATATTCTCATAGCATGCTACATGTTAAGCCTTAAAAATTTAAAACAGTTTATGTGTTAAGCAAAGAAAAAACTTTCTCTATACTTATATTAAGCAAAGAAAAAACTTTCTCTATACTTATATATATATATTCACACACACACACACACACTAGCATTCACTAGATTCATATTCATAATTATAATTAATTGAAATAGTAATACATTCAAATAAATTTATGATTTTTTAAAATTATAAATTAATTTATGTAATATTATTGTCACTTTAAATTGTAATTTATAATACTTATGTATAAATTTATTGTTATTAAAATATTAAAAAAGATAATTATGAAAATTCAATTTATCAAAGACTAAATAAATTAATTTATTATTATTATATAATAATAATTTTGTTAGAATTATTAAAAATGAAAAGAGATCAATAGTACTACAGTAATAAATTTTTATTGGAAATTAAATAAAAATAAATTATAATTATTGTTCAATTTATAATATGTTTTATTAGTAAATACTAGGATAACATTAGGTGCATTATTTTTTTCATTTGAACATTATTAAGTATAATCACTATATAACAATAATACTTTAATAATTAACGTAAAGCAAGTCGAGTCTATTCTCTAAGAAAAACTTACCACATGACACTCTTATTAGAGTTGACCACATAAAATTTATTAAAAATTATATATAAATAAATATTTTTATATATTTGTTATAGCATTTATTAGATTCATTTAATATCATTCTGTAACTACAAAAAAAAAATAAATTTAATTATTTAATGATATATTAAATATTTATCTTTATAATTAATTAAAATGGCAATGCATTCAAGAAATTTTATAATACATTTATTATATTTTTAAAATTATAAAAATTAATTTATGTAGCATTATTGTTACTTAGATTATAACTTAGCATTTATGCACAAATTTATTGTTTGCAATTTAATCTGTCAAAGACAAAATAAATGAATTTTTTCCCTTTTATACAATAAAAATTTATTAATATTATTAGAAATAGAAAAAGATCAATATTATTACAATAATAAAATTTTCACTAGAAATCAAATGAAAATAAACCAAAAATGTTGATTAATTATGATGACATTCCTTTATTACTAAAGACTAATATAACGTTATATGCTTTTTTTTTTTTATTTAAACCTTACAAAATATAAATATTATATAATAATAATTTAATATAAATATTATATAATAATACTTTAACACTCAATATTAAAATAACATGTGACCATTATGTAATATTTAATGTGGAAAATAAAACATATGATTTTTTCTTCATTTAAAGTTTATAAAATATAACCAGTATGTAATAATAATATTTTAATACTCAATATGAAAATAAAATGCTTTGATTCCTTTTATTCATTTAAAAACTCAATATATTTATTAATATCTACTCTATTTTTTTTAAAAAAGTTATTGTTACTTATCCTCTCTACTTTATAATTTATGCTTTGTAATTTTTTATACCCCATGTTGAATATGTTAAGATTTTTGTTGACTATAGTTACTTTTCCTTTTGTATTTACAATCAATCACAAGTAGTTTTTTTTTTAAGAAAAGAGATGTATCGCAAAAAGTGAATAATACTCTTATAAAAAATATAAATTTAGATAACGATAACAGATAACAAAAGAGTCAAAGTTAAGGTATCATGATTATAGGATAATGACTTTATAGACTAAAGTTTCGATGAGAAAGATCTCTTTTATTAAAATATTATGCAAATTTAAAATTAATTTTGATATGTTTATTTATGGTTATTTTTCTATGCTATTTTTTTTAGAATTCTAATATAGAGAAATTACATTCATATTCTTCTAAAAGAAAATATAACAATTTAATTTAAAGAACTTTTAAAAATGATATATTCATAGGTAATGTAAATTAATAATTTTATGTTTCTCTAATCTAAGTTCTTAAAAATTTAAGAAATAAAAATGTATTTTAATTTTCTTTATTAAAAATAATATATGATTAAGAATCATAGCAATCAAATAATTAATTATATATTTAAATAAAAGTACAAAAATAAATTATTTTGATAATTAAATCTATCAACTTATAATACAAGCATATTATTTATTTAATAATTTTAAATTAATATTTTATATAATTTTTTCTATTATCAAATAATAAAATAAATATATAAATTAAAAATATAAATGTAATATTTAAAACATTAAATAAAATGGTTTAAAGTACGGGCATTAATGCTATTTTTATATATAAATGTGAAAACTAAAGAGTAATACATGTGGTGTAATTTTTAATGTGTTTTAAATTTATAATGACTTTTTTAAGTTAAACATAACTTAATATGAAAGGAAAAATAACAATTTTAATTTAAAAAGCTTTTCTTTCCTTCATTTTTTATAATTTTCCAAATACAAAAAAGTAATTTTCTCCATTTTCATATTTTTTTCAAATAAAATAGAAAAAAAAAGTTTTCCTTCCTTTTTCCATTCTTTTCCCACTTTTCTTTCTTCATCCTCTGTTTTCATCCTTTTTTTTTTTTCTATATAAAACATTAACGATCAAGCAGGAAGTCAACAGAAAAACAAAAAAGTCGGCTGGTAAGCCCATCACTGTCATTTATGAAAAAATGTAAAAATTTGTACTGGTGTATACTATTATTTTCTAACTTATTTAATGACATAATGCTCGGCTGATGGGACTTGTTCCAATGGTATCGTCACTGGCTTATTTGAGTATTTAATGACATCTAACCAATCATTTATAAATTTTAAAATTATTTATATTCTCATTTAATTCATAATTTTTTATTAACTAGACGTATATATCTAATACAAATAAATTTTTTCCATAAAGATACTTAAGTCTTACATTGCGATTTTCTGAATTTTGAAATTGACAATATTGAGTGTAATTAATTCTAATATTATCTATCCAAAAAAATTATATAGAAAAATCAATTCAAGACATAATGATGTTGAGTATTATTGAGCCATCAGCCACATAGTCTTCAATCGTACCATTTTGCATTGAACACCATTTTATTTGACAGCTATCTAACTCAAAATTTTCAAACATTTCTCATTTGTGATTTGATTGGATATACACCCTGTTACTATTACTTTTTTTTGACAAATGTCTTGTAATTAATGTGGGCAATAGTGCTACTTAATGAAACAGAATATAATTAAATATAAATTTAATAAATTATTGAATTAAATTTTTTTAATTACATTTTATCAAAGATTATGTGATAATTAGTGTTAATTGTAGATGGTGTTTTCAACTCTTAAAGAGTACCTCTGCGTATGACACAGATTAAACGTGGGACACTTTGGTTCTAAGGCATCACTCATGCCACGAAAGCAAGAAATCATTTGCCTTATACGCAGCCTGTTGTTATATACGTTGATTGAAAGACAATACGTGATACTGACTGAGAGTTTTCTGCCTTTATCTTTTCCATGGAAGGAATTATGATAACTTGCAATCTATTTGAATCAACTTTTTTTTTTTTTTCAAAAATAATTTTTCATGATATATTTATTAAAAGATGTAGCTATAAAAAAATATTCATGAATAAGTAAATAAATAAATAATTTCTCTTTCGTATTTAGAATGACAATTAACAATACATAAAAGCTTTCTTATCACAATTCAATAAAGTTGTAAACAGTATGCAACAATAATGATGGACCATCTTCATTATCAACATAATTGGATGGATATTTATGAAAATTTTGAACTCAGTCTCTCTTTCTTTCATGAAAAGAATTGATTTTAAAAGCATTTTGTTAGTATTTGAAATATATTGAAAATATTAAGTTTTTATTTGTGAGAACATAATATAAGTCAGACCATAAACACTTTATATTTATATTATTTATTATTCAATATGACAAAATATATTAAAATAAAATATTATATATCTCATCGGTCATCCATGATTTTACCAAATAACAATGATCAATGATGAGTGTCTATAATAAAAAGATAACGAGATATAATACATAAATTAATAAATATGTGTTCATATGATTTATTTCTCATTTAGATAGGTTTATCAAAATCTAAAAAATGTTTTTTTGGCAAAGAGGAAGTAAATTTCCTCAAAAAATACTTAATTTTTTCTTTAATCAAAAATTTTTTTGTTAACTAATTTTTCTGAATGTATCAAATATCAAAAAATATTTTTAAAAATTATTTCTTTATAAAACAAACAAAACCTTAGTGGCTAAATAAACCAATATAAGCGTACTAAAAATTTGCTTAACTGGCTGTTTACGTTTGTCTAGTAAAAATTTGCTTTTAAGTTATATGTTGTTGATTAAGTGCATAGTAATTGTTTTAGAACAAATCGATTATTTATTTAAAAATTTTGAAATCAGTTTTTATATTTCATTAATTTTAAAATATTTTTATTATTAAATTTTATAATCTAATTTAATTAATTAATCATAATAATTAAAAATTAAAATTTTTTAATATTTTTTAAATCCAATCGTATATATCATAGTATGTCTCTCATAAAATTTAATATTTAAGTATAAAATATTTTTGAAAAAATTTAAATAAAATATAAAATATTTTTGAAAAAATTTAAATAAAATATAAAATTTCAATATATATATATAGCATGGATGAAGATAAAATTTTTGAATTGACCAAAACACCATTAATTTAAAAGTTATACTTGTAATTATTATTATTATTAATTCATGATAAGGATGTGGCATGATAAGAAAATGAATGGCTATGGTAAAGAGAGAAAAGAGAGAACATGCACTCCATAAGGATGAGTGAAGAGAGAGGTGAGAAGAGAACATTTTCATAAATATCCGTTTGTCACGATAGGGATCGCTATGGTGAGTGGACTCAAAAACTGCAGTGCCGAGGAGCGAAGAAAAATGTGCAATGGGGAGAAGAAATGAATCCATCACTAAATTTTAATGCTATTTTGATGATTTCTTGCTTTGGAATAATATAACTCCATCTAAAATGGAATTAAAAAAAAACTTGCATTGGAATAATATACACCATCTAAAATGGAATTAAAAAAAACTATACATATGAATTTACCAAAATAAGCATAAACAAATCTATTACATATAAAATCTCAAAATCATTCCGGTATGAAAAATCTAAAAAGAAAAAATAAGAGTTACTCAATAGAAGACTAGATTTGAGCATTTATTAAATTATACATAATAAAAAAAATGAGAGAATACAAACCCATCAGTCTAAAAGGACGATATTATCATAAAACCACCTCAAAAGAAAAACCCTAGTCATCCTTTTTTTTTAAAAAATAAAACTCATTTCTTTTAATATTTTGGAGCTACCATTGGTATATTGTACCAACGATGAATCTTTTTCTTTTTCTTTTTTATTTTTTAATAAAGTAAATTATTCTTATACTATTTATTAATCTTCTTTTGTTTTGTCTTTTTTTTAGTTTTTATTTTAGTGTTATTATTTTGTCACTCTTTTTAAGAGTTTTAATGATTTGATATCGATTATTTAATAAAATATGATGATATATTATTAGGTATTATCTATCAAATCTGTTATGACGTACTATATAAATTTTAGTCTGCATCATGCTATAGTACCATATCTGGTAAAGATATCCATAATTAATAAAAATACAGAGTCATTAAAGAAAATTTATAGTGAAAATAGGATCATGAATTTGGAGTTGAGTCAATATGTATTTATTAGTTGTTTTGAAGATTGAGTTCATATTACTACTCTAAATCATAATATTATTTTTTTTTATAGATGTCGTATAACTATTTATAAATAAAAATATCCTTTGTTATCTAAAAAAAAAAGAATGATTGATTGTGGCTCTTAAAAATGAAGAAGAGAGGAAAAAAAAAAAAACAAGAAGTAAAAACTTTGTTTGAGAAAATGAGGAAAATTGAATAGGTTATTAGCTGGCCGAGAAAATTTCCATAATTCCTTTTCTAAGTGCCCAACTCATCCTTCTCTCCAGGATCAATAAAAATCTAGTTTTCATTACGTTCAGGGCATGGTGTCTGCTGAGGAAGAGAACATGCAGCCACTGAAATTCTCCATTTCTCTCGGCTTCTCCCCAGTACTTGGGCTATTTATTATCCCTGAAGCTCTGCTTCCCAGTTCTAAATCTTGTAGGGAGCACCTCCCCTGAACTTTGATTGATAGTGTTCTTCTTTTTTCCCTCATTTGATCTAATTTTCAACCCTCACCTTCTCATTATATGCATTCTCTCCAAGTCGTCCAGTAAATCTCAATTATATTATTCCTAGTTTTCCCCTAATTTTCAAACACCATTTTCTCCAATTGATTTAGGAATGTAGTGTTAGAGTAAAACTGTTGACGACTTTGAAGATGAAAAATAAATATTTTGGAGGAAAAAAAAAAGAAATTATATTGCTTAAGAGAAAATGAAATTTGTTATTTCTTTCATTAATTTCAATACGAAAAATCTATTTATAGCTTATAATCAATTAAAAAAAATAAAATCACTCAATCGTGGTCGGCCTTTATTTTATTGTTTCGAATATCAGTAACTAAATTAGAAAAAAAAGAAGATAAAATCACTCGGTCACTGAAATTTTTCCTTGTGGCAATAGTCTTTTCGTCATGATTGGTCTTCTTGCAAATGCTACGTGGAGGAAAGTGTCCCTCTGGTTTTGAAGATGATTCGTTGGTCACAGTCATAGCTTAGAGACCTCCTCAGCTCAGTTACTCCTTTTCTCTAAGTGCTTTTATTTGCTACCAGTTTGCAACAACAATTATTTAAGACAAATCTTCTGAGTCCTCAAGCAACAAAATCTGTTATTCATACCTTTCAGGTGGGCTCAAAAGCATATGTTCTACGATGTTTTGAAAACCAGATTCGTAAAATCGAGAATCAAACTAATGCCCGATTCGGTTCAATTGTCAAGATAATTTTTATATTTTTAATTACTATAAATATATTTTAATATTTTTTATTTCTTAAAATTATTTTAATAATATTTTTTAAATTTTATTTATTATTAAACTAGTTAAATTAGATTCGTCAGACTGATCGAGTTAGAAACTAATTAGCTAACTAGTTTACTGACTGGTCCAATTTTAAAAACATTGATTTTCTATAATCCCCCTGTCATAGGATTCTTCACCAAGCAAATTGATTTTGTTACCAATGGTCATGAACCTGTTGGCATATTCTTTGATGTGTTCAGACTTGAATCTCAATTTCTCTTTTAAGATTCAAAACTTGCGTCAACCTTGTATTATCATTGCCTTGGTGGTCCTCCTTAAGCAAAACCCAAGCTTGTGTTACAATTTACATGTGTGGTCTCTGTGAAAATTGTGTCAAAAGCTGAACAATGCAAATAAGTTTTTGTTTTGCTCCTCCTTCCATTTTCCTTATCATGGTTTTTCATGTAGGCCAAAGTTGGATTTGCAAGTAATGGAGGTAGCTCTCTATCATTTTCCATTGAATAGGAAAAACAACTTGCAAATGTAACTCATTTTGGCAGCCCATATTTGATAACTTTATCCTGAAAAAATAAGAGGTTGAAGCTATGGATAAATTTCAAGTTCTTGAAAATAAATATATATCAGAAATTTTCTTTATAAAAAAAAATTTACACTCCCGAAGAATTTTTTTTTTCCCCCTTTACTCTCCTTAGGACCTTTTGAACTCTGATATTACTATTGAAAAATACAAAGAATTACATAACTAAAGAAAATGAAAATAAAAATAACACTTGCTATTTTTTTCATTAATTAAAACAAAAAAGTGTCTATCATAGACTTATATTTATCTAAAACAAGTTAAAATCACTCGATCGCAGTTAAATTTTATTTTATTTATTTTTGACTAACTAAAATTTAGAAAAATAAGAAAAAGTAAATATTAATTCAATTTTTGAATCAATTGCTAGTCCAATAGTATAATACAAAGACAAAAATAATATATAAACAGTATTATAAAACAGGATATTTTAAAACAGTAGCAACAGGAAACAATAACTTAGCAATAAAAGGAACAGAAATAGAAGTAAAGAAAAATGTAATAGGACAATAGAAATAATCGAAACACAGATGACCAAAGTCCAAGCTCATATTTCACATAATGTCTTAAAATACATCACACCTTATCACAAGGTGTTACAGGATGAAATGACGTCTGTCTCTCATGATACAATGAAACATACAGGAAATAAGAAGAAGAAGAAGAAGAAACTTTGTTGTTATGTGTTTGAAACTGAAGAGGAAGAGGAGACCCCTTCTCATAGCAAAACATGTGGGAGAAGAAAAGCTGCTAATTAGTTAATATTCCTATTAAGGCGCTTTTAGATTATGGCTGTTAAAGATTTAAGACAGTTAGCAAAATTGAAATCTGTAGCAATAAATTTAATATTTTGCAACTCTTGTTTCAAAATTCTAATGATCACATTATGGAATTATGATAAAATAACAATGAAAAATAAATAAAGCCTGCAATAATAGGTTTCATATTTTGTAACTCTTATTTCGAAATACTAACAGTTCTATTTTAAAAGAAAAAGAAAAAAAAAAAAATTCAAGACCAAGTTATTAGCTCAAATGATCCAACATTAGTTTGAGCCAATGGATTGCACTTGTGCATACAAACAAAAATTCTTAACTTACCCTTATATCATTGTAAAATTAAGTACCCTACCATATACTTTTTAGTAATTTTGTATTAGGTAGCTATAATTTTCTTCTCTTTCCACAGCAATAAGCACATTTGACCATCAAATTCTCATTCACACTTGCATCATTTTCAGCATATGAATATGCCAATTCATAATACTCGCGTTAAAGAACATAAATCCGCTCTAATCTTTCACTATGTAATATAATCTCATCCAAAAATATGCCTCAAAATGACTCCTTAATAGATTTATTAATACCATTTTTTGGGCATCAATTTCCAACAAAAACATCTCAAGTAAACTCTCATGTATCATTTTCTTTTTCTGTTCCTATTTCATCTTTAAACTCGGATCAGAATATTCCCAAAGCAAAAGAGTTATCAACTCTATCAGAGATAGAGCAAATGGCTTGAATATTTATTTGAATTGTATCAGAAAGGTAAAGCAAAGAAACTTCATGTCAAGGAAATTAAAAGAGACCCGCATGGCAAAAGACAAGCAATCAAGTTACTAAAGAAATTATCAAAACTTATAGTAGGCAGAAACTAGAAGTCTCTCCCGTACACAAGTTATCTTTACAACTATTGCATATATATATATATATATATATATATATATATATATATATATATATATATATTCTGGATTAAACAAATCTAGCCTTATATCTTATTACCACATGTTACAAAGAATATTAAAACCATAAAACCTTGATTCAGATCACCAAATAACCCATTCTATCGCCAGTATCCCATAGCTACTACTGGGATCCTTACTTTGTGTCCCCGGCTGCCTTTCATGAAAATTTCTCCAAAACTATATCTTCCAGTTACAGATCGAACAGTGAGAGTGACAGAGAACTTCCGTGAACTGCCAGGTTTCAAAGTTATTGCTGGTGGGTTCGTGTCAATGGCTATTTCTGGCTGCATTCTGGCTGCTATCACATATGTTTCTTCCTCAGCAACATTTGTGACCATGCGAGTAATGGTTTGAGTTTTGACTAGATGGGACACCGTGATTGATGGGGTATTGAAGTTCCAAGGGTGGCTCATTGTGTAGTTGCAAGGGGAGTTTGTGTAGTTCTTAATCTCATGGGCGTCTATGCCGGGTGTTGTACATAAGAACCCCAAGTAATCTTCATAACCTAGCAAAAAAAGAACAGGAAGACATTTTGGTATTTCTTTAGTTATGCAGACGAAAGCTAATAGAGAGAATAAATGGAGATGTCACAAAATGTGCATTTCTAGATTTATTGAGGTAGCCCTGTGGCATACCATTAACTAATTCTGTTTTGACCAAATTCAATCTCAAAAAGATACTTTTATTTTTCTTTCTTTCACGAAATTGAAATCTAATAAACTTAATTCAAAAGTAGAACTATATGTAAAGTCTTTATTCTATTATTTTGTTTCTCCATCGGAGCACAGCTGCCCAATGATCAGACACCCACCAGAAAAATATTAAATTATTTAGAGAATTCTCATAATGGTTACAAGCAATAGGTGCAGTGTGTGAATCTCATCAGCCAAGCAATTGATGCTTGAGTAGGAGACCCATCTTTATACGCTTGCCAGGTGAGAACGTGAGAATAACAGAAACAAACAGAAAAACAGACAATATGAATTGTTAGAAAATATGATTGGCAATCCTTTTTTGACTCCTATATACCATTTCAACCATGTTCAGTTAGCATTTCATCTTTCATCTACTAAATTAGTTCAAAGATGATGAACATTGTGGCAAAATCTTTACTTTAAATTTCCGGCGGTTTTATGATGATAGATTTAACGCCATAATATATCAATTGGAAGAATCTATAGTCCACTGCAGAGAAAAAATTAAAGTTCTAGTCCTTGGCTAATTCCCAAAACTTTTCGGCTATGAATGTATGACCAAGCCCGTTTGGGAATGGATCCCATTATTCAAAGTTAATTTCACTCACCTAATTTGCAAGACTCCATGTTATCAATTGAACATCAACTTGCATCCCATCAAGCAATAAAAAAAGACATGCTATGCAGAGAGATACACCAAGGGTAACTAGCAGAAGCACCTGCATCAAAGATGAGTCCAGGATCTAAAGCAGCCCTTGGATTAACATGACCACTCCCACAATCAAAAGGAGTAGCTGTGACCAGCTTCATGACCTCTGTTTCAGAGTACTGTTGCGCTTGAAGTGGTCTTCCTGCTCTGTCCAGCTGTGTTGATGTTGTCATCAAGGCTGACTTGATGGCAGCAGGACTCCAGTGAGGGTGCTTCTGCTTCACAAGGGCAGCTATCCCCGCAATATGTGGTGCGGCCATGCTAGTTCCTGATATCATGGCAAATCCTTCTCCTGCTCCAAAAAGTTTAAAGGTATATTATGCACACAATGGCGGAACTTCACTTCAATTTTTAAGGGGGCCAAGCTTAATGTTATAATAAGAATCTCATCTTATATGAGTGTTTCAATTTTTATGGGTAATAAAAATCTTAAACTATGAGTGTTTCAAGTTTAGGGGGGCCAAATTTATGTACCATATGAATGTTTTAGTATGAATATATGTATTGTCGCCTCTATTTGAAACTCCACCATTTAAAAAAAAAAAAAAAAAAAAAAGAAGCTTTTTTTTTGTGGGGGGGGTGCATGGCCCCTAACATGCCCCCTCTAGAATCGGCCCCTGTATGCACATATACTCCTTTAAGTAGACAACTATTTCCTTTTTTTTTTTTTTTTTTTTTGTTTTCTGTTTCTTTTTCCTGCACAGATGCCCTTACAAATAATTTATTTTTTGAGGGTTCCACTTTTAGATTACCAATTTTTATGTTAAGATGCACTTCAAAGAATTGTTATGGAGTAGGATGAACTTGATAACGTATTTACCAACATAATTTGGCTCATCCGTTCCATTTGGAGACCAAGCAGCCCAAATTAGAGAACCAGGGGCCAGGATATCTGGTTTGAGAAGATCAGCATCTTGGAAGCTGTAATCTCTTATGTTGGGCCCTCGGGCAGAGAATAATGCCACCTGTGGTGCTGATTTATGGAGTATTGGCATCAAGCCGTCTCCTATGCTTCCTGTAGCATTGAAGCTCTTCACGCGTCCAGTCCAATCTCGTGGAGTAGAAATATTGTAATAATCTATAAGATCCTGGTAGAACAGTGATGCCCAAGCACCAAAAATTCGAAGTATAAGAATTGATTGCAATTAACATAAAAAGCAGTTGTGCCTTTCAAGAGATAGAAGGGTGGGGGTGGAGAGAGAAAAATCAATAGCAGCTAACGTACAGAACTCGACAACTAGAAGTAAATTTCACAAGCATCTAATAAGTGATAGACCTGAATTTGAAATGTAGCAAGTAGAGCAACAAAGCTAACTACAAAGTTAATTTATCTGTTAATACAACCCATATAGTGGATACTATAAATTATTGTCAGCTGTTCAAGAGTCACTATATGGCAGACCGAAGGTGATTCTGCAATTCCAAAAATTATGTGACACATAAAAGTATTCATTAAGCAATTACAAATAATCCAAGCATGTTACATAAGTAGTATGCTAAACAGGTCTCAGCTTTAGAAGAAAACAAAAGATGAGGATCTAAAAAATTACCATTGATTTACTGACATCTGTGATGAGAATCCCAGGAATACCTACAGGGACAGGATCAAACTTTGTTCCTGGAGAAACATTTTCCACAGCAAGAACAAATCCAATTGCACCAAGACTCTTGGCAGTTTCAGAAACCTTTTTGATAGATGCAGTACCAACGATAAAATTGAAGGAATAACCACAAAGAAGTATATTCTCTGCAACCAAGTTCTTGTTCAACACTTCTGGTCTCTGGCAGTCTGAAGGACTGTACTTCATTACTGAAGAATCTAGCAGTACATCATTTGCAGCAACCAAGGTATATGTTTGATTTGGACGTGTAGAGGCTGCAGTAATCAGTTGGGTGTAACCTTTAGAAAGCAAGAGATAAATACAAGACACTAAACGATAACAAAAAAAATAGTCATGCAATATTAGCTGCTACAAGCTAAAACAGAGTTTAGCTAGAAGAGATGACAAGAAAAGGTTCAACGCAATTCATCGACAAAGCACCAGATGAGTGCCACATGGCTCACTGCAGAATTGCTTGTCCCAATTGGTGCACATTGTCCTTTTTCTTTCAATTTAAAACTTTTAAATTGCATGCCTAGACCATAGTACACTGAAAATGGGGGCACTATACATGGTGCACATTGTCATTTTTCTATAATTTAAAACTTTTTAATCACATGCCTAGTAGTGCACTGAAAATGGAGGCACCATACAACTACCAACAGATCTGTGGAAGCCAACAACAGCTTGGATAGTATCAAAGGAAGAAAAGGCATCCAAATGTGATAAAAGTTAACCAAGACAAATCCACATGTGACAACATTGTCCTGCACATTAGGCAACATATTCCCATAGGCTATCATTTTAGAAGAAAAAAATATGCAAGTTGGTAAAACATACGTGACAAACCAATTCCAGGTAAGATTTTTCCATTTCCCAGGGTCAGATAGTTCTTGTATCTTCGATCATCAATTGCAGCTGCTACAGATGTTATCCAGGGACTATAAGAAAGCAAGGTTTTAGGGAAGGGACCTCCATTACCAGCTGCCTGTACAACAAATATCCCAGCTTTCACAGCTGCAAGAAGGGTAGCATCAAAAGGGTTTAAAAATGTTGTTTTGGTGGTTGCCGGAGGACTATTAGGACCCACTGAGAGGCTGAGTATATCCACTCCATCATGAACAGCCTGTTGAGAAAGGAAAAATAAAAATGAAATATCAATTAAGTCTATCAGCTACAACTAACTCCATTTACAGACAAGAATCAAAATGATACAGAATTGATTGGCAAGTTAATTATATAAAATTAGATTAATAGTAGAAACGTAGCAATATATGACCTATAAAATGAGAATCTATCATTTCCTTATTTCTACTTTCACCATAAGATGACTAAACCAGAGCACATCCAACATATTTATTCAGCTCAAGAGAGAATGTGAACCATGAAGTTTTTTCTTTCAGAATCAAATAAATGACAAGGAGAAAGAAGCCTTAGTTCTAGAAGCAGCATTCAAATGAAAAATTGTTGCTCAAATAAAAAAGATTGTAGGAAAAAACTTCACTATTTACAAGAGGCCCATTAAAAGCTGAGAATTCCATAGTTGTTGATTAGGGTATTATATAAATAAGACAGCAACAATGACGAACAATATTCAGTGTAAAATTCTGAGGTATAACCAAAAAAAAAAAAACAGAGAAAAAAACAAAAGAGAACCAGAACAGTAAAGGAATACTGCAAATTCTCTAATATTTTTAAGTGCTGCTATGGAATAATAGTACACCTGATCAATAGCAGCTACAACATCTGCAACAAAGCCTCCAAAGAGCCTGTAGAGTGCCTTGTACACAGCAATTCTGAATCCAGATAATCTCACTCATTATGACAAATAACCAATAATATTAATACTTCAAATTGGACGTGACCAGTAAAATATATTATTGTCACCTCGCACGAGGAGCCATCCCACTTGCTTTCCCAAATTCATGGCCATGCATTCTCACCGGAACACCATTATTTCCAGCTGCAATAGCAGCTGTATGGCTGGTGCCAATTACATAGAAACAAAAGAATGCTGTCAGATTTTTTATAACTTGCCACTTTAAGTCGGTTAAAAGAATTTAATTCCAGTCCTAATGACAAAACAGTATTTTCTGCAGCTAAAGTGACAAAAATGACACCAGTTTATCTCAATTGATTAAATACATCTGTATATGCACTTAACTAGCATATGCACGAATGCATGTATGTATTAACATAAAATTTGATATTCCACTCTGCCCAATTAGTATTGCAAGCTGACTACTAAGTTTTTCCAAATGATTTCCATCTCTAGTCTGACAATGCAAAATAGACGAGCATAAAAGTTTGAACTTTCCGAAACAATAACATTCCCCTTTATGTCAGGAAACTGTAAAATAGAAATTCTTTTTAAACAAATGATTAAATGGTAGCAGAGATATTGCTTTCAAATTGGTAATGTAGGAAGCAAGGGATCTAACCTTCCATGTCCATCACCATCCATGGGAGAAGCAAAATCAACAGAAGGGTTGAATATCCCAGCTGCTATAGCAGCTTCAGCAAAATGTTGGGCTCCAATAATCTTTCCATTGCAAAAGTCTTTCTTAGTATCAGGATCAACTTCACATTTTCCCCTGTACTTTGGAAGAGGCTCATATGGATCTGTGTTGTGTGTTGCAAAGCTTGGATGGTGAGGATAAATTCCGGAGTCAACAAATCCTATGACAATGTCTTCTCCAGCCCTATCAAAGCCACCACCTGTTGGCCAAACTCCAGTAGGAAGCCCCAAAAACTGTGGAGTGTGTGTTGTGAGTTTCCTCACTTTCCAATCCCTTGCCAGAGATTTTACACCTGGCGCACGCCTTAGGGTTTCTGCCTACTAATATATTGGAACAATGTAAGCGAATAAGAAAGTAAAAGGAGAACCAAATATCAATCAATTAAGAGGATCACTAAAAAAAAGAACATAGAAGAATAATTAAGGTTTCACCTGCCCAGGGGATATATGAACCGCAAAACCATTAATTAGATGTTTATAGCTGTAGAGTTTCTTGTAGGTTCCATGGTCAAACAGCTCGCCAAGAAGCAAATCATGTTTCTTTTCAAGATGCTCAGCATAGGATGTAACCAATTCACTGAAATTAGGTCCATAGAACATGGAGGGAAAGAGTGGAAAAAAAATATAAAGATTTAACAATTTAATTTACAGACTCAGGCCACAATAGAGGAAGATAACATGCATGTTAAGGTAATACAGATTAATAAAATAGGACAGCAAAGAAGCTGTATTTGGTGAAACGAGAAGTGGAGGGATACAGCACAAACTCGACTGAACATGCAAGCATACTAATAGGATAGCAACTCAAATAGGAGATGAACTATATTGCAAGATTTCTACTGAAATCCCCAGCAAAGAAGCACCGCACGTAGGGCAGGAAAAACTTTGCAATGAGTTTATAAAGTTCCTTCATCCATAGTTCTACTTTCTAAAAGGTGCTGGTTATGATGAATCAATTCTAGTTCAACTGACTCCAGAACTTCTCAAACATGCAATTTGATTATTATATCAAAGCAAGAAACATATATAAGACCATTAATTTTATGCGAATACTATTTTATGACCTATTAACACATTAACAGCATTTACGTGCAATCAGTTGCCGAGCATTGAGAATAGGTTCAAACAACCATAGCTACGCACATGCTTGCATATGCATAAATTTGACACTTCAAAACAGCTAACTACATCCAATCCATCAAACACTTGATACACCCCAAAAGCACACAGTCTACCAAGAAAATATCTCATGTAAAGATCCCAACATAAAAGTTAAAAGAGAATGAAACCCAAATTTCAAAATTCCATCCATAGTCAAATGATGAAGACATTTAAGACAAATGATGAAAACAACTCAAGCTTGCTAGCGTCAGCACCCACCAACATGGTACTTCGATACATAACATAAACACAGCATACATACAATACCTGGTGGTGTCGATCTTCTCATCACTATCTACAGCAGTGGCTTCAAAGCCAGGGATACCTCCTCTATAACTTATTACAGGCTCACCTTCCACAGTAACAATATAAACTTCTGCCTTCCCCGTGGATAGTAGGAGGAGCAACAAGACAAGAACTGAGCAAAATACTTGTATCATCTTCATTATAGATCTGGTCCATCATAATCACAAAACAGTCAGCAACAATATTGAATGATATTTTTGAACAAAAATTCACTTCCACACGAGATCAGATTTTGAAAAGTACCACACACACACACACACAGAGTTGCTGCAATATGTTTAATCACTGAACTAGCTGCAATATGCTTAATCACTGAACTAAGCTATGGATTTAGCTTCTTGCATAAACATCAAAAAAAAAAAAAGGAAAAAGAAAAGAGGAAAAGGAATCCATATTTACGAAACAATCCAATCCAAACAAGCAAAGAATACTGTGTATATATATATATATGAAAAAAGAAAATCACTTACAAAGAAATGCAAGAAAGGAATCAAATCAAGAGCTATGGCTACTAAAAGAAAAGCAAAGCAAATGCTATAGATAGTGGCATTTGGGTTATACACAGAGCACTTTTAAGAGAACTCTGTGTGTGTAATGTGTGCATATGGAGATGAAGGGAGACACATTTGATTAGAAATTAAAGAACGAAAGAAGGAAGGGAAAGAGACGTTTTACTGTTTTAGTGAAGTGAGGGAGTTAGGGTTATTTTCATTACTATTTTTATTTAACAATAAATTAGTGAAATTAATGGACAGGTAGATTCAGACAAGGAACCGAAGATTATGGAAGGGTCCTACGTAAATTATTATTCTACTATCACAATAAATATCTTAAATCCCTTCGTCCAACAATAACACTACTTTATTTTCATTTATCGGTGTAAAAGCTAGATTAACACTATATTTGAAAAAATGATGTAGAGGAAAAAAAAATAAAGAGAAAAAATAAATTTTATTTTTTTATTTTTTTCTCATATTTAGCTAAAAAAAGAGGAAAGAAAATAAATTTATTTAAAAAAATTTATTCCTTATTTAAATAATAAATATTTTTAAATGTATATAAAGCCTTCTTAGAGTTTGAATTAATTTTAAAATATTTTTTATTATAAATATTAGACATATAATATTTATTGTGAATCTCAATATCAAACTGTCGTAAAAGAGTCTTAAAATATAAATTTAATATATAAAATAGAATACATGTACATGATTTTTTTTAATTATCCAAAAAAAAAAAGTCTAAAAAATGTCTTATGGAATTTATACACTTCACATGCATACAAAACAAAGTTTCAAAGATTCCAATTAACAAGAGCGAATTATTTTTCAAAACAAATATGAAAAGTAATATTGATAGATTCCATTTAATTTAAGATGCTAAACATTCTGCACACGAAATTAAATCATTAGTAAAAAAAATTAAAAAAAAAAGTTTTTCAAAATTTTTTTTTTTTTTGTTGGAATTGTTTTATTGTTTTTTTTTTTTTTTTTTTTTTCTGGTTGGTTACATTTATTTTTCGAGACATATTTGGCGCCGCCTGAGAAGCGGAGCTACTATAATTCACTCACCAATCTCCCTACACCTCGGGCCAAATCCATTTAAGTTGCCACCTACAGACATTAACCATCTCCCTCCTTTTTTTTTCCCCTATTTTTTTGTTATTATTATTATTATTATTATTGGAAAATTATAACTTAATTATTTTTTGTGTTTTAAAAATTTTCAAAAGAAATTATTTTCTATTTTAAAATTTTTCAAAATAGTATCAATAGATTGTTAATTCAAGGATTATAATTAAATATTTTTTATTTAAATGTTTAAATTTGTTGAGATATTTAATTTAAGAAATTAATGTACATTAGTGAAAATTACATCTGAAAAGTAAATTATAATTACTAATATATATATATATATATATATATATATATATATATATATATATATATATGTTTTTTATTTATATAATTGTTTATCTGTTTATTATTTATTGATATTATATTTGTGATAAAATAAAATATATA
>CATIWR010193127.1:0-16454 GCA_949677035.1 Omphalea diandra
CTAAACAATAATTTTCAAAAAATTCATTTTGAAATTCTTTTCCATGGTCACTTCTAATAGAAGAAATGAAGTAACCTTTTTCATTTTGAACCCTTTTTGCAAAACTTTTAAAAGCATCAAATGAATCATTCTTATGAGCTAAGAAGAATACCCATGTAAACCTAGAGTAATCATCAACTAGGACTAGTGCATAGTGTTTTCCACCTAGGCTAGCACTTTTAATAGGTCATATTAAGTCCATATAAATAAGTTAAAGAGGTCTAGATGAACTTACAATATTTTTTGCTTTATATGAGGCATGATGTTGCTTCCCCATTTGGCAAAGACCACATGTCTTGTCTTTGGAGAAGTTTAGCTTAGGAAGTCCTTCCACTAGTTCCCCTTTAGAGAGACTTTGAAGAAGTTCCATGCTTGCATGTCTAAGCCTGCTATGCCACAACCAAGTTTCATTGCTTATAGTCATAAGACACTTGAAAGATTGGTTTGGCAAATTGTCTAAGTTAATTAAGTAGGTATTGCCTTTCCTTTCACCCTTGAAAATATCCTCATCATCCAGTAAAGTGGTGACTCGGCATTCTCTTGGATCAAAGGTGGCTTTGTTACCTTTGTCACACAATTGACTTACACTTAACAAGTTATGTTTCAAGCCATTAACTAACAACACATTATCAATTAAAGAGCAACCATTTTTACCTATGGTTCCAATGCCAATAACCTTACCTTTGGCATTGTTACCAAATGTGACATCTTCACCTTCTTTCTCTTTTAGTGATATAAATAGTCTTTTATTTTCGGTCATATGCTTTAAACATCCACTATCCACATGCCAATTACTTGTTTTGGTGGTAATCACATTTTCCCCACTTGTTGACTCCTCTAATGCCATGAAGCATAAATTGGCTACTTCTCTTTCTTCTTCTTCTTCACTTGAGCTATCATCCCAAGTGGCTGAGAAGCACTTCTTCTTCTCCTTGTCCAATCTCTTCTTCTTCTTCTTCATTTTGGGACATTCATGCTTCATGTGCCATTGTTTGCCACATTCATAACATGTGACATCATTTGATCTTTCTTTTAGACTTGGGGCAGTTTTCTTGAAGACTTTTCTCTCCTTTCTTCTTTTTATCAACTCCTTAGTTCTTCTAGAGAGCATTACTTGCTCTTCTTCCTCTCTATCACTTTCTTTATCACTTGAAGAAGTGTCTACTTCCTTCTCCTTGATTGCTGCTTTGAGAGCCATTGTTCCCTTTTCTGGCTTTTCTCCTTGGCCCCTTAGCATCTTCATTTGCTCATCTTTTTGTAAGGCCAACTCATGAGTTAAGAGTTTGCCTATTAGCAAATCTGTTGGGACCTTTCCAATCTCTGAATTGGATTCTTGTATGTTGCACACTCTACCACCAAATTTATCAAGTGAAAGAGTTTTAAGGATTTTGGTGGTTACTTCATAAATGGTGAGAGCTCTTCCAAACTTCTTCATGTTAGAGACAATGGACAAGAGTTTATTGGTCATTTATGTGATGGTCTCATTATCCTTCATAGAGTTTCCATTCGGTGACATACATTTCCAAACAGTTTGACTTCATAAGAGTAGTGCCTTCATGATAATTCTCTAAGGTCTTCCAAATTGCATGTGTTGTTTGGAAATGTTGTACTCTCCTAATCTCTTCTCTAGAGAGGAAGATTAGGAGAATGGTCATTGCTCTTTTGTTTCTCCCATAGGACTTTCTATGAGCTTCAACCCATTCTTCTCTTGGAATCAGCTTTTCCTCACCATCCACAACCTTCATGGGTGGCTTCCATTCATTGATGACTACATCCTAAAGATCCACTATATCTATGTCAAGATAGATTTTCATCCTATATTTCCAAAGAGTATAGTCGGTTCCATCAAAGTATGGCCTTAGGTGTGAGTGGATTGCTTCTTATGCCATGATCTTGTTTCACCCAATGAAGGTTTGATATGTAAAAACCTTACTCTGATACCACTTATTGGCCCTTGGCACCAAGAAGAGGGTTTGAATTGGTGTATGAAAATTTCTAAAAATAAAGAAGTGAGGAGGAAAAATGAGAAGATTGAGACAAGCGATTGGTTCAGGTATTAACCAACCCTACGTCCACTCCCTAATTCACCAATTAGGTATTTCACTCAATCACTAGTGTTTGACAGGCTTACACTTAACTTAGTGTTTAGGCTCACACCAAACCTTACAACTTGTGTTTGACAGGCTCACACAAAAGCCTTTTACAAGTGTTTTCAAGGCTCACACTAAAACCTATCACAAGTGTTTTTGAGGCTCATACTAAAACCTATCACGATGTGTTTTCAAGGCTCACACTAAAACCTATCTCGATGTGTTTTATAGGCTCACACAACAACCTATCACGATGTGTTTTACAGGTTCACACTACAACCTTACAATATGGTGTTTAATGCTCATACCCAACAATTAACAATCTTACAAAGAAAATTGAAAGAAATGAGTAGCAAAAATTGAGAACTTTTTTTCTTGATAGTGAATTTCTTAACCTTGTCATTTATTAATGTTTAGTGGAGTATTTATACCCAAATTCTACCAAAGAAACTAACGGCTAGTCCATGTGTTAGCTTCCCATTGGTGATTTCTAATTTTTCTTACGAAAGTCAAAAGTTAGGGCTTTATGTCTAACGGCTAGTTCACATTTTCCTTACAAAAGTCAAAAGTTATGGCTTTATGTCTAATGGCTAGTACACGTCGCAGCTTTTCATTAGTGTTTTAGGAAAATATAGCCATTGTGTTTCTTCAGCCAGCATAAGTCGCAGTCGAGATTTTTATTGTACAGATCAAGATTCTAACCGTAAAACAGCTTGCCAAATTGTGCAACTTTCACTTTTCAAATAGCGGTTGCTACCAACATGTAGCCTTTACAATTTTTGACTTCTAACAGCTTCCTAGGACACTTGTCAAGCTCTGATTGTGGACTTCTTTCCCTTTTAAAGCTTTTTGTAATTCGTGGTCGCGACTCCGACATGACACAAACCGCGAATTTGTCTATCATTTCTGGTTTACTTCATTTTGCTTATTTGGGGCCAAGAATGACTCTGCAATTTAGCCTGTCTGATTTTTGGCAAGTCTTCTCAAGAGTCGCAGTCGTGAATCCTTGATTGCGATCACGAGTCACTTTGGAGTTAGAGAGATTTTCTTCCAACTTAACTTGAGAGACTTATTTTTCTACAAAATCCACACTTAATAAAAACATTAATAATGATTAATCTCCTTTGTCAAGATCAAAAGAGGTTCTAGACTTAGGATTAGCCATCCAAGTCCAACATATGTTAAACTAATGGTCTCTTAAAACAATTGTTAAACATCATGTTATTGTCAAACAATGTAAGATCCTATTGATAGAAAAACTATTAAGGTCTCTGAACACGTAATAGACTAACGAAATAATTGAAGGTTTGTTTCATAAAAAGCATCTCTTAATAGTCAATTCACAAAACTCAATATGAATTAAGGGCCCTCCAATCAATAACAAAAAGCTTACAATGATTGCTAACACAATAACAAATAAAATCAAAAGAACTTAAATTAGATAATCATAATAGTTAAACAATATCCATCTATAACCTTATCATGAAGAAAATTAGCTTATAATGAAATAAAAATAAGAAAAAACAATCAAGCTAATAAGAAAAAACAATCAAACTATTGATATTTGAAGTCATAGACTTTAATCTTTGAAGCTCTTAAATGTTTGTCCTATTGCCCCTCTTTGCTTCTAAACCCTTACTTGATTGATTTCTTAGCATTTTATATAGTTATTTGATGTTTATTGATGCCCTAATTTATGGGGGTTTGTATCCTTAAAGAGTGTTCTTAAGATGTTTACTAAGTACAAAACTTGGGGGATTGAAAAAAGAAGAGTTTAGAGACCTAAAATTTGCATTTTGGCTTTTTAGGGATGTATGGATGTGCTTCAATGGCGCATGGTCATGTGTTATGGCACATGGTTATATGGTAAGGCAATGTGTTTTAGAGACACTATGCCTAACTTGATTCTTAAGTGCATGGCTCTGCAAAAAGGCCATGCTCATTTATGACCCATTTTTTACCTAAAGATGTCTCAATCAGCTCGAGCATAAAACAAAAAAAGTTATAGCCTTATGTGTTAGTTTTCCAATTCTTTTTGAATCACTTCATTTAGAGTTTTATAGAGGGTCATGCATAAAATATCAAGTAGTACTTAAAATTGAAATTTGGTTGCCTTTTCTTAATCTTTGGCCACTTTTCTCCCTTTTAACCTTACAAAACATAAATTTACTTCCCTTAATCCTTTTCATATGAAAAATTAACAAAAGATCATCACTATTTGAAAGGAATTATCTATGAAATATATGTAAATTATGCACCCAACATAAGGCTATTGGATCCTTTTCCACTAGTGTTTCAAATTAGCTAGAGCATCCTAAAAATACCTCTAGCTATCAATAAAGCTAGGATATCAAAATTTTGGAAAGACATTCACATATAAGACCATAGATATACATAATCCACTAAACATAAAATGAAAAATATAGGGTCATAAAGCCAAAAGCTCTCTCCCCTAATTTACTAAAAATCATCATAAAATAAAAATGAAGCATGTAAAATAGTAAGTTGGCCACTCCCTCTTCATGGTGATAAGGATAAGAATGCATACAAGTTACAAACCAATATTGGAAAACCTTAACACCATAGGATCAAAAGGTCTTTGGGAATGAAATTACCTCTCCTAATCATATCCTTAACAATACATAATAAAACCTAAAATGAAAAAAGAGAAGAAAGAAACATGGGAAAAAATACTGGAGACATTGAAATCACAAAACTAAGCCTTTTTCGTGATCCTAACCTTATTCATTAGAAGAATATGGGTCATGGGTCTCAAGACCTACCCATATTCTATTGTTGGAGCTCATAAGAGCCCCCTAGAAACTATGAAAATAAAGAAAAAATAAATGGTAAAAATTGAAGAAAAATATTATTCCTCAATTAAATTAGTTGTACAAACTAACTAATGGTTTGTACAAACAACTAAATGGTCTATATAAACTATCAACAAGTTTATACACAGTATTATGATTACAAAATTTGAAAAATGAAAAAGAAAAAAGAGAGGGCAGAACAAGAAGAAAGGTGGAACCTGGGATGCCCTTTTAATGTGCCTTACCCTTAGAAACACTGATATGTTGAATGGTACGCCTATATGAGAGGAAAAAATGCATAATAATGTTTTAAAAGCCTTGTTTCTATATTGAATCTTGAGTTTATGAGTTAGTATTTGGGTTTTTTATTAGTTAAAAGTGTTTTGAGGGTGGCGTGGGTGCATTTTGGTAGAATATGGTAAGGGTTTTCTAAGAGTCTCCTTTTCCCTCATTAAGAGAGGTATTTATAGAGGTGAAAAGGGTGGTCTGAGCCAAATGGATCAATTTACACTCAATCCTTAACGTCCAACAAATAAGATCAAAGAATCTTCTAGAGAATAAGGTTTCAAGTTGTCTATATAGCTAAAAAGTTGGCTATATAACCTTAAGGTTAGTTGTACATCCAACTAGGAGTCAAAGCTTAGCAATTCCAAAAGCATCCTTCTATTAGAGTTTGGAGCGTGGTTGTACAACTAAGTGAGTTGGCTATATGACCAACTAAAGCCTTTCTCTTCAAGGTTTAAGTTTGGTTTAGTTTAAAGGTTGAGTTTGATTCAAAGTTTCTTCCAAACTTTTACTCATTCCTTTTGCAATGTTTCCCCCACATTCATTGGGAATAATTCTAGTAGTTTTTCATCATTAAGCTTGCATATTGAGGTGTAAAAGTGTAACTTTCATGGACGCATTATTCATAATACCAAGTTACCTCCTAATAAGAGTTTTACTATCCTTTGTGTTATTAGTTATCTTTCTTTTAATAAAGCTCATTGTGATCTAGGTCTAGTATTAACTTAATGCCTTTTTCTCTATTTTACATATTAAGGCTTGGAAACTTATGACCCATTTGAATGTCATTACAATTAGTGGACCATTCCAAAATGTATACAAAGGGGGTTGTGGAATATGCAATAGTAAAAGTTGAGAAGTTCATCATTTCTATTGATTTTGTCATTCTAGATATGGAAAAAGATTTAGAGATCCCCCTCAATTTTGGGACAACCTTTCCTCTGTATCTATGGTGCACTTATAAATGTCTGAGAAGGAAGTCTAACTTTATGAGTAAGTGATGAGAAAGTGGGTTTTAAATTGTTCCAAAAAAAGGAGCAACCTATAGGCAAGAAGACATTATTAAACATTAATGTGGAAAAGAATATGGCCATGAGATTTATTTAAAGGAAAGAGACAATCTTGATCTTATAAAATATGAAAGCCTAAGATTTGAAAAAGATATTATAGCCAAAACATTCAAGGTAAGTACTTTTTCCATTCTTGCAATGTATAACGCCAACTCTTTTTCATTTTCCTTTGTTGATGGTTTGGAATGCAATTATGTTAAAGAAAAACCTCTTTATCTTTTAGATCCTCATGAAGGCAAGTTGGAACCACTATCTTTTCACTTAGGACAATAAAACACCTCACCTAAGCTAATAAACAAAGACTAAGAGGTGAGCTAATTAATTAAGTTAAAAAATAAGAAGTTCTTGAACCACAACATCAATAATCTTAGGAGTTTTAGTCCTATGGATTAAATGCCTAAATAAGTAAAAAGAGACAATTCCAAACCTAGAGTAAAAATTAAGTGAGGCAAACTCTTAAGGCTGTAAAGCTAATGACCTTAAACTAGCATGTTGTTTAAGCAACTCCCTATTGTTTTATCATTATGATTTACTTGTGTGTTTTGTTATCTTTTTATTGAATATTTTCCTTTAATGTTTTTTATTATTTTTCAAGTTTTATAGCTAAGGAAGAGAGCATATTAGCTTTGAAACAAGTTTGGGGGAGTTTTCCTTCACTTTAATGCTTAATCTTCCACATGTTTGCTCATGTTTCAAAGTGTTTTAATGTGTTATGGTTTAAATCTTACTTTCTTTTACGTTAATTTTGTGTTAACAAATGTAAAGAATGGATATCTAACCATGAGGAGTAACACTCATTGCCATATTGATGGTCAAAAATCATGAAAAGCATATCAAAGGAGTAATACCACCATACTTCGAAGAACAACAAAACAATCAATAGCTTTTTTGATAAAGAACCTACTAGGAGATCCGCTATAGTAACTCTTTATATGAATTGCTACTTTGCTTAAGAAAGATAGAAATCAAGTTTTCGATAACTAAGTCGTTAAGCCCAAATCATGAAGATGCCACAAAGGCTGATCACTTATTTTGATAAGTCTAATTATGTATTCTACTAAAAATACAAGAAAGCAAAGCATAAAACTTGCCCAAAGTCAATATTATTCATCCAAGATGATGTGAATTCATAATATAAGGCTATGGCTTATATAAAGCCTTATAAAGGGAAGTTTCTTACATAGAAAAGGTTTAAAATTCCTAAACAAGGTTATATCTAAATAGGAAATGTAGTCTAGATAAGAATCCTAGCTAAATAAGAAAAAACTCAAGATTCTGCTAAAAAACTAGATGATTCTTAAAAAGCATGTCCAAGGGACACGACCATGCATTATTACGATCCAAACTTAGCAAAATGTGATGCCTTGAACATGGTCATGTTACGAAGCTATGTTTTTCTAGTCTTTACTACCTAAAAGCATTATCTTAAGACATGGCCATGTGGCATGATGTACAATCATACGCTTGGATGCGCGACTATGTGTTTTAGGTTTCCTACTGCCCACTTAAGACACAGTAGTGCATTTTGGAAAGCATGGTCGTGTACCATATTTCTTCCTTTAGATATGTACTTCCTTTATAGCTTTTAACTTGTGGTTTTCCATATGCAATTAAGGTACAAATGGTTGATTTTGGTTTGAAAAGATCATATAATTTCCTTTTGCATCTCTATTATAAATCCTTGTGATGCTTTATTCACCCTTTTAGTCATTGCCTTAATCATTCATCCTCCAATCCCTCGCAATGGGTTTTAAAAAGGCTTGCTAGCACTTTGATCTCCATCATTTCTAAATGCATGTCTTCCCCACATAGTTATGTAGGGTCTTCTCTAAAACACATGATCATGTAGCATGGTCGTGCACTCAAAAAGTAAATTTATGTATACCCAAGTTCAAACACATGACCTTACCATACAACCATGCATGCTCCAATTTCCAAAATGCATGGTCATGCTACAGGACTGTATTTTAAAAATTTCAATTATTTAACCTATGCCTCTTTCTTTTTTTCTCATTTTTTCTTTAGAAACTCATAAACAATCATGTCGTCTCTCCCTTTTCTTTTTAAATTTGAAATTTTCACTAAAAAAATAATATTAAAAACTTTATCATCCATCTATATCTCATTCAATTTTGGCCTTCATCATATGAAAATAGGATAAAACAATGTCAAGCTCAAGTATCATCTTTTAGCTGCAAATCCTGCCTCTCAAGATGGAAAGCCATTGTTGGTTGCTCGAGAACAAAAAGCAAGGTACAAAACATTATTCTTTTATGCAAACTAAATTTATTAATTTAGATGCTTTGGATACTGTGGGTTTGTTGGATGAAATAATGGAGTACGTTAGAGTTCCAAGATGGATAATCTTTGCAAGACTACATACAAATTCATATAAGAAACTTATTTTAGAGTTCTTGAGTACTCTTTATATTGAAACTAAGCCACATGGTGGAACTTATAAGTTTAGGACTATTACCTTTCAATTGTGTAATACAAAATATTTGCTTACACTAGATGAGGTAGCTATAGCATATGAATTGAAGAATGAAAGATAGATTAATTTTTTCTTTTGGTTTTGATAACCAAGAAGCATGGATTTCTTTAAAGGGAGGAAGAAATATAAGGCGAGAGTAAGCAAAAACATTATATTAATGAACTGACCTTGAAATAAGTGCATCACTTACTTTCTTATTCAATTATCAGTCAAGGTGAGAGTAATGGGGTTATGAACTGGGTAAAATTATTATTCTTATGGTGTATGAGCCAAAACGAATGTATTAACACTACTTGGTATATTGTGAATCACATGGGTATTATAGTAAAAAAGGATTTTGGTTGTATCTTTATGGGGAGTTTGACACTTTTCTTGTGCATTATTTACAGGTGTATGAACCTTATGTCATTGATCGCCTAACCATTAGGAGGGGACCAAATTTACTTACTTATGAAATATGTTACGCTTCTACCTTATTGTTAAAAGGAGTGATGCATAGGTTAGTTCGCATTTTTAATAAAAGGGATAATGAAGAAGAAGATGAACAAGGTACCTTTTATGAGAGGTGGACCTTCCAATGCTTCCCTATTTCTACCACCACATACGGATTACTTAGAAGGGGTTTTGTTTTACTTAAAGAATCACTTAGAGCATATGGTTCATCAATAAGAAACCTTCAAAGATGAAGTAAGATTGAGGCCTATACCTTTGGATAGATGCATGCATAATAAGGATGTGATGCTCAAGGGCTATTTTAAAAGAGTTTTCCCTCCAGCACCACCACCTCATTCGGATTGATGACCATCCCTTTTTTTACTTTTTTTTGTGTTTTTCATGCATTTTGTGAAGTTTATACTTAATGTTTTATGTTTCCTATGTTGTGATTGTGTATTTTATGTTATCTTTATGTTAAACACTGTACCTTCTTTTCTAATCCAAATCTTGTAGCTTTTGTTTATGTTTGTCTCTTTACTGTAGAATGTTAGGTTGCTTCCTTGAGCCTCCATAAAAATAAATCTCTTATCTTTTCTTTTTGTGATTGTTATCATTAAGGACAATGATATCTAAGTTTGGGGGCATTAGGAAATTCATTGGGAATTTCATATGCAATTAATTATTTGAGCTTAAATGACAAATTTTGATAATTTAAATGGATAAAAGTAAGGTTCAAGGTTTAAAAGTGAAAATAAAAAAGGATTCTTATAATCATAAACTAGAGTTAATTAGGTTGAATTTAGTTATGATAATAACATGGGCATAACTAATGTGTTTTGTTTAAAATTGATTAATCACAATAGGTAATTTGACCACACTTAGTAAATATGGATTTCAAGATAAAAATTTTCAATCATGCATATTTTAGGCAAGTGGAAACTTTTACACATTATAGAACATATTAAGTCACCTCTTGATATGAAATCCTAGACTTATCAATTTTAAGGAGGTGAGGCATTCTTTGGCCCCTCATTAAACCACTATTTATACCTTAGTTTACATTCACCCTGCTACACTTTTTGAGCTTTATATATATACTCCTTTAAGAATATAAGCCTTTTCTTTCTCAAATCCATAATCTTTGACATAACCATACAAAATAATTAATATTTTACCTCCCTTATCAAGAGAAAAGAGTTAGGGTATGGTTATGTAATGATATAATATGTCATTAATGTGCATATTTGAAAAGGTTGCAAGAAGAGTCTATTGGTTATAAAATTTTGATACCATAAAGATCAATTCAAGTTTAAAGATGACAAATGATGAAATGAAAAAAAAAAAAAAAGAGGAAGAAAAGAAAAGGAAAAGAAAGAAAGATTAAGCCAACATGTGAGAAAGAATAAGAATAATATGGATGTCTTGTAAAGAATGAATGTGGTTAACGAACAAATATTATCTTATCTACATTTTTCATCATTAATATAACTCATGTCTTAATAAGATTCTCTTATTTTTGGTCTTGACCACTTCTTGATAGCCTTACCCCTAGCCTTATATTCCTAGTCTTAAATACCTTATGATCCTTAAGATGCTAAGATCTACATTAATGGAGAAAGGAAAGATAGTCTTACTTATGGTTATGTATGACTCTTAAAGAGTCAAAAGAGCATGTTGTCTAAATTTTATATGTGAGAATTGAAGTTTTGAATAAAGTATGATGCCAAGGCATACACACACACTCTATTATGGTTAATTGATTGCAAATAAGGCATGTCAATTATGAGCTTATTGTTGTCATAAGTGAGTTTGCTTAATTAATGAAAATTATGGTTATCACTGAGATAAATCTTCTCTTTAAAACCTTAGCAATCGATTTCAATCATTTGAATTGTTGAATTTTATGTTGTTGGGATTATTTCATGCTTAAGGACAAGCAAGAGTTAAAGTTTTAGAGAATTTATTTACAGACATAATTCACATGTTTTATAGATTAATTCATTTTAAAATCAAGTTTTTTTTTTATTTTGTACACAAAAAAACCTTATAAAAGGTCTTTAGTGTTTTGTAGCGTTAGAATGGAAGAAAAGAACTCAAAAGAAGTAAAAGCAATGATGCATGACCATGGATGTCCATGGTCGTGCTTCATCTCAAATCAAGGCAAGGAGAAAATAACTTAGGGAGATGGATCTTATTTCACTCTTATGGTTTTCTAATCTAAGTCTTTTTTGTTTTATTCATCTTTGTGTTAGCAATTATTATGTGCTTAACATGATCAATTAAATGGCCATTAACCATACTTAGTTTATGAATTGACTATCAAGAGATGCCTTTCATAGAATGGAACTTTAATAATTCCTTTTATTATGTGTTGAGAGACCTTAATAGGTTATCGTTATCTTTAGAGTCTTGTATTATTTGATAATTACATGATTTTATTGTGTTAAGAGACTATTAGCATAACATGCCATTGTATGATAATTATTACTTAAGAGAGATTAATTAATCACTTTAGTGACTTGGTAGTAACACTAGATGAACAGGCCAACTAGATGAATGGTTAGAGGCCATAGAGAGTTAACAAGTAAAGTTGAACCCCTAGCTACCTTTCTCCATTGATTATTTTTTATCAATTTACTTTTGTTATTTATTAGAATCAATTTTAGTCCTTTATTTCTTTAGTTCTAACATTTCTTTACTTTGGTTTTTTGTATAATACAAGGAACAAAATACTTAGTTCCTAAACTTGATCCTTGTGGGAATAATATTCATACTCAAAGTACGCTTTATTACTTATTGACTTGTGTACTTACAGTTAAGGATATTTTATACATAACACTCCTGTCACTCATCACCAACTAGTAAGCATATGGTCATGCTTCCCTAATAAAGAAAGGCACTCGTATACACTAAAGTTGTCTCATAAATGATGCAAAGTGATGGATGTGAATGGTATATTATGAAGCAAAGCATATATGATTGATAATGGTTAAAAAAAACTAACAATCATAGGGTCATAGGTTATTCAACCTTACCAAATCATTTTTCAACAATAATAAGTATTATGGACGTATGGGCGTGCACACATAATTGAAGTAAATATAAGCAAAAAGGAATGAACATACTGCTTTATAAGATAGTGTTGGCCCTAGGCACCAAGAAGGGGGGGGGGGGGGGGAGGGGTTGAATTGGTGTATAAAAATTAAAATAAGAAAGGGAGAAGAGAAATGAGTAGAAAAAAAACCCACAAGATTTATAGTGGTTCGGGTATAAATGACCCTACATCCACTCCCCAATTCTTAGAAATTAGGTGTTCCACTAACTTTCAAAGGTGTTTTCAAGCTTACACCAAACTTTTACACTTGTGTTTTGAAGGCTCACACTACAACCTATACTCTTGTGTTTTGAGGCTCACACAACAACCTTTACACTTGTGTTTCTACAGGCTCACACAACAACCTTTCTTAGTGTTTTTACAGCCTCACACTATAACCTTTTACAAATGGTGTTTATTCTCACACCAAACAATGTCTAAAAGAATAGAAAAGATTGAGCAGAAAAATTGCAAGAGTTTGGTTAAAAAGTTATCAATTCTCTTGCATTTGCATTTGTTTGGTGAGATAGTTATAGCCTTTACCCACCAAAGAGACGTTGCAATAAAACTGATACAAAATCTTCAAAGTGTGCTAGATAGATTTTCACTTTAAATGCTTGACAGTCTCAATTTACGGTCGCTACTACTCATTAGCAGTCGCGAAATCCAAATTCCATACGAAAAATCTCGTTTGTGTCTAACGGCTAGTCCACGTGGTAGCTTCTCATTAGTTCACCAGAAAAATATAGTCATTGCCTTTTACCTGCTCTCAAAAGTAGCGGTCGCGATTTTTCTTATATAGGTCGTGACTGAGGATGCAAATTTGTCTACCAAAACTGTTCATCTTCTTCTTCAGGATTCACGGTCACTACCAATAAGTTCCCATCTTGATTTTTGTCTTCCAACGGTTTCCTGGGACACTTGTCAAGCTGTGGTTGTGGAATTGATTCCGTCTTGAGTTGCTTCCAAATTCGCGATCGCGACTGAGGCATGACTCACACTGTGAATTCGTCTATGATTTTGGCTTTCCTTTTTTTGAATTGGTCGCAATAGAGAAGTGGCCCACGAATATATCTGTCCAATTTGTCAACCTCCCTTGGTCTAGTTCGCGGTTGTGATATATCAAGTTGCGGTCGCAAATTAGGAGACACTAGCTTACTTTGGAGATTTTTAACTCCATCCAACTTCCAATGTAGGGACTAACTAAAAACTGCAAAACAACACTTAATTTGAAATATTAGAATTGATCAATCCCCTTTGTCAATATCAAAAGAGGTCCAAGACTTAGGGTTAACTACCCTAGTCCAACAATCTCGCCCTTTTTGATTTTGACAACATAGATTGATCCTAAGTGAAAAATAATGCAAAAAATGTGAAGTTGGAGTATAACATGACTGAATGTTTAAGATGAAAAAATTCAAAGTGTGACATTCAATCAATCAAGGGAAATTTCTAAAAAGCTAAGAATGATGCTCCCCCTTAACATATGTTATAATTTTCTAGTTAATATTCCCTTTTAAACTAAAATACTTGCCATCTCTCCCCCTTTGGCAAGATCAAAAAATAGGTGTAAGAGGGAAATGAGAAACAATTATAAGCATACATAAGGAGTAAAAGAAGAATACTTTTAGATTTGTAAAATGCATCAAACACATAAGACAATGTATTATAAAGAATAACTTTTTTATTTATATAACTATGAGATCACAAGATTTGTTAAACAAAAAGCATAAAGAAAATAAAAAAAAATACAAAAGATCCCTAATCCAGAGGAGTGGAGAATCATTATCATCTCCAGAAGATGCTTCCTTTTGCGCCTGTGTTACTCCCACAGCTTCATCCACATCCTCAACTTCGTCTTTATTGCCATCTTCATCTTACGTATCTTCAAATTCGATGAAGTCCAAAAGGTGGCAAGGAGGAACTCCTAGTTTCTCTTAGAGATCCACCATATCACTGTGAAGGTGTGAAAGGAAGAGGAATCTTCTCTTCATCATCCTCATCAGTATGTCCAACTTTTGATCAATGGTGGCAAGAGACAACTTCATTTTGGTTTTTTGTTGAGGAGGAGGGACTTGTATGGTGCCTTCATCAATGTGAAGCCTCTTTCTCTTTGAAGCTTGTGAGGTTTCCATCTTCTTTGCTCCTATTGCACTAAGGGCATAAACATATGTGTCTGGATGAATAGCCCTGGCATTTATAATTTAGGTGAGGTCTCAAAAGTTTTGAGATGGAAGGAGCTTCTTGGTGAGGAATTTCTCTTTTTCCTCATCAAGTGCTCCAACAAATTGGTAGATGGATGTAATGTAACATCCTTATCCCTATTCATTGGCATTATCACATAAATATATTCATTACACAAATGATATGAAATCACATATGAGCATATGCACTATTTTAAATGATATAAAATCTCACATGAATATATGCACAGGATAAATAATCATTTAGACATGTGAATTGTAAAAACACGACAATGACAATGGCACCATTGCATTTGGGATACTTGAACATATATGCAGTGTTTGCATAGTTATATGAGAAATTATTTCATGTTGTGTACTTATTATAGCATCATAAATAATGGTATTTGAGAGCTCATCTAAAAGTATAAAGAGCATTTAGAAATTAGAGAATGGACGAAGGTGATGAAGGAATGAAGAAAAGGGACTAAAAGCAAAACTGTTTAACTTTCAACCAATAGGAACAAGCCACCAATCTTTTGTCCTATTATAGTAAGAATACAAATTATAATTATCTGCCATTATGGGCTAGAAAAAGAGGAGATAAGGTTGAAATACACCAGATGAAAGAGAGAGAGAGAGAGAGAGAGAGAGCTAAGGAAGAAAGAAAGAAAGGAAGAAGAAGAGGAAGAAGAAGAAGAAGGAGAGGAAGAAGTGTGGGCTGCCTAAGGTTTTCCAATTCTAGGACAATAGGTAAGTAATTTATCTTCTTCTCAACTGAAATTAACCTCTCATGACATGTTAATCATGCATGGTTAGTGAGAATTATGGAGTAATTGTGGTAGAACTCTTGGATGGAAGTTGTAATCCAAGAGAACAAGAACTGATTCTGTTGATTTTGCTATTAGAGCAGAATTTTGCACCCACGATTTCATAACTCTAGAAGAGGAATTAGGGAAAGTAAAAAACATGAAAGTTGTAGCCTTATGTATCATATAAATGTATATGAAACATTTTTACTTGATTCTGTGTGTGTGAAGAGATATGACCCCTTCAGTAGGACTAGGTCAAATCCGAACCGAGATGATCTCAGTCTTCTGTTTTCTTATATTTTTATGGCTTTATGTTCTGATTGTGACAGAGTGAAAAACATGAAAATTGTAGGGTTATATTCCCTCTAAACACCTGTGAACCAGTTTTGATTAATTTGCTGTGTGGAAAGAGATATGGCTGATTGCTTGGGACTGACTCTGTACCCAGATGACACACCACCTTTCTTTTAATTCAATTTTCCAAGAATTTGATGACCATAGACCGTAGACTCAGAATTTGATGATGGTCCAAACTTGAAAGTTCTAAATTTATGTATGATGTACATACCTGTGAAATATTGTTGCCAAATCCAGCATGGTTGCTGAGATATTGTTCCTTTATCATGACTGGTTGTCAACATGTTATGAACCTACTTGCCCTGAGATTGGTCTTTTGTTTTGGTAACCTTATAGACTGAACTGGATAATGAGTAAAACATGAACAATGTTCATTTATATGTTTTGTAACTGTTGGAAGAATATTATTGAAATTGGACTAGTAAAATTTGAGATATGCCCAAGAATGTAAGACCTACTCAGACTGAGATGACACTGCAATAGGGCAGAACTTAAAAATTCACCACATTTTTTGTGTATCTAATATTAGCCTGAAATTTGAATATGTTGTGCCATTATATGTCTAGTTTGTTTGAAAAAAAGAATCAAGCCATTTGGATAAGTATATCAGGAGTTATTCCTGTGACCATGTAACAAGCTCTGGCTGCCATATAAGGAAAATATGTATAAACACTAGGTACACTTGCATGAATCATGCCATAACTGCATACCAAGCATTCATAATCATTTTGATATACTTATAACCATGTATGTATCAAATGTTAGGATCTCAATACTTTGAA
>CATIWR010193236.1:0-10645 GCA_949677035.1 Omphalea diandra
GGATTATGCCATGAGAATTTAATTATTGTTTTTATTCACTGAGTCGCGACTCACCAAATCGCAAAATTTTTTTCAGATACCGAAGAATAAGAATTGGACACCTTCGTGCTTTCAGTGTTACATCATTTCATATGGACCACAAGTCGTCGGCTGAATCCAAACTCTCTCTCTTCTGGTGTCATCTACATAGATGTGCATCAAGTAAATGTTTGATTGTGTGTAGGATGGATAAAACCTATATGCATATGTATTTTGAACATGAATGATATGAGTTATGTAAATGAAAATGGTCGTTACATTTATTGGTATCAGAGCCATATCAGTTCTTGTAAATGAATACGGCTGTTACATTAGCTATTTTGCAATCATCCATGCCAAATTTCTTTAGTATCTCCTTTGTGTTGTTGGCTTGGTTGATGAAGATTCCTTCTTTGGATTGCATGTTTTATAGACCGAGAAAGAACTTGAGCTCTCCCAGCATGCTCATTTCAAATTCCCTAGTCATACACTTAGCAAAATCCACATAAAGAGATTCATTAGTTGCACAAAAAATGATATCATCAATATACATTCGAACAATTAATGTATCATGCTTATGCTTTTTGATAAAAAGTGTGGTGTCCATGTTTCCCTTTTCAAAGTCATTTTGTAAGAGAATGAACTAAACCTTTCATACCAAGCTGTTAGAGCTTGTTTCAATCCATATAAGGCTTTGTTCAATTTGAAAACATGGTTTGGAAAAAAATGAGACTCAAAACTAGGAGGTTGTTCAATATAGACTTCCTCCTCTATAATGCCATATAAAAATGCACTTTTCACATCCATTTGAAAAAGTTTAAAATTCACGTGACATGCAAATGCTAAAAGAATTCTAATGGCCTCTAACATTGCTACAGGGGCAAAGGTTTCATCACAGTCTATGCCTTCTTCTTAGTTGTATCCTTTAGCAACCAATCTAGCTTTGTTTATAGTGATGAAACCTTGTTCATCGAACTTGTTCCTAAACACCTAGTTACAACCTATAATTGGGTGTTCTTTATGCCTTAGGACAAGTTCTCATACCTTGTCTCTCTCAAATTGGTTGAGTTCTTCTTACATAGCAAGCACCCAACTTTCATCATCAATAGCCTTATCATTTGATTTTGGTTCAAGTTAAGAAACAAATGCAACATTATTATCTAAAGGATTAAGTTGAGATATAGTACTTACACCCTTAGAAGTATCACCAATGATTATGTCCTTGGGATGATGCTTGGAGAATCTCTAATCCTTAGGTATATCTTGTCTTAGCTCATTTTCTTATTGAAGTTGTTGGTCTTTATCTACTCTTGATGATTCGTCTTTTTCTTTGTCTTTATCATCTCTTTTTGTAGTGTCTTCTAATTCTAGCTTTTCAAGATCATCAATAAAAATACCTTTCCTAAGATTAAGCTTACTAGACTCATCAAAAACAACATTCATAGATCTTCAACTACCATGGAACTTTTGTTAAAGACTCTATATGTTTTATTAGAGGTGGAATATCCTAAGAAGATATATTCGTTGGTTTTAGAATCAAATTTTCCAAGATTATCCTTGGTGTTCAAAATATAGCACTTACATCTAAATACTCTTAGGTATGAAATCTTAGGTTTTCTACCATTCCAAAGCTTATAAGAAGTTTTATTGAGAATGGGTCTTTTGAAAATTCTATTTGCAATATAACATGAGGTATTCATGGCTTTGGCCGAAAAGTAATTTAGTAAGGAACACTCATTGAGCATTGGTCTAGCCATTTCTACCAATGTTCTATTTTTCCTTTCTACAACACCATTTTGTTATGGTGTTCTAGGAGTTGAAAAATTATGAAAAACTCCATTCTCCAAACAATAATTTTCAAATGACATATTTTGAAATTTCTTTCCATGGTCACTTCTAATAGAAGATATGAAGTAAACTTTTTTCATTTTGAACCCTTTTGTAAAACTTTTGAAAGCATCAAATGAATCATTCTTATGAGCTAGAAAAGATACCCAAGTGAACCTAGAGTAGTCATCTACAAGGACTAGTCCATAATACTTTCCACCTAAGCTAGCACTTCTAGTGGGTCCTATTAAGTCCATATGGATAAGTTGAAGTGGTCTAGATGAACTTACAACATTTTTGGCTTTGTGAGAGGCATGGTGTTGCTTTCCTATTTGGCATGGACCACATGTCTTGTCTTTGAAGAAGTTTAGCTTGGGAAGACCTTTCACTAACTTTCCTTTGGATAGGCTTTGAAGAAGATCCATGCTTACATGTCCAAGCCTTCTATGCCACAACTAAGCTTTATTGCTCAAAGACATAAGACACTTAAAAGATTGGTTAGCCAAGTCAATTGAGTAGGTATTGCCTTTCCTTTCACCCTTGAAAACAACCTTATCATCCACTAAAGTGGTGACTCGACATTTCCTAGGATCAAAGATGACTTTATTACCTTTGTCACACAATTGACTTACACTCAATAAATTGTGTTGTAAGCCACTAACTAATAAGACATTATCAATTAAAGAACATTCATTCTTACCAATGGTTCCAATGCCAATTACCTTACCCTTGGAATTGTTACTAAATGTGACATCTCCACCTTCTTTTTCATTTAATGTTGTGAATAGCTTTCTATTTCTAGTCATATGTTTGGAACATCCACTATCCACATGCCAATAGCTTGATTTGGTGGTTGCCACACTCCCTTATACAACAAAAGTGAGTTACCTTTTCCTAGGTACCCAAGCATACTTGGATCCTTAGGGGTTAGAAGATGAAGGGTCCTCTAGTTTGAGGTGAGCCTTCCTAATGTAGCAATGAATATTTATGTATTCAAATCTCATGCAATAATGGCATTGGAGTTTAGACTTAGGAGTCTTTCTCCTATGCACATATTTAGTATGAGTATGAGGCCTTCTCATACCTTGATCATATGAATGCATGCATGTACATATATGATAAGTGAGAATAGAGAATTTCTTATGAGAGTTACCATGCTTTTTATTATAAATGTAAGCATGGTTAGCTCTTTGAGTCTTAGCTCTTAAGCTTTGGGGAGCCTTTCCTTTGCCCTTAGGCTTAGGAGGCTTTGTGCTATGAGCATTTTTCTTCCCAATATCCTCAACTCTTGAGGTTTGAGGTTGTGATGATCTAACAAAGGTAGTTTGAGATGATGAGGAGGCTCCATTGATGCCTAAACCATGTCTAACCAGTGGTGGTCTTTATGACATAATTAATGTGTCCAAGGCTTCTTTTCCTTTATGGAACTTGGAGATTGAGCTTCTAAGCTTAATGACTTCTCCTTTAAGAGTGTCATTCTCCTTTCTTAATAAAGCCATTGAAGAAGATGATGTGGAAAGTTTATCTACTGATTTTTTGAGTTCTTTGTTAGAAGTCCTCAACTCATTTATAAGATCACTAAGAGTCTTTTATTCATCTTCTAATTTTGAACACCTTTTCTTATAAGTTTTACTTGTGACTTGTATTTGTCACACCTCATGTTAGAGCCTCTAGAAGCTCTTCATCTATCTCATCAATTTCAAAATCAGAATGAGAATGAGAGAAAGTACTTACCGCATTTGTAGAATCTTCTTATGCCATGAAACAAATGTTAGCAACCTCTCCTTCTTCCTCTTCTTCACTTAAGCTTTCATCCTAAGTGGCTGAAAAACTCTTTTTCTTCAATTTGGGACACTCATACTTGATGTGGCCTTGCTTGCCACATTCATAGCAAATGACATCGTTCGGTTTCTCTCTTAGACTAGGAGCTGTCTTTTTTAAGCCTTTTCTTTCCTTTCTTCTTTTGATCAACTCCTTTGTCCTCCTTGAGAGCATTGCTAGCTCCTTTTCTTCTTTGTCACTTTCTTCATCACTTAAGGTGATTTCAACCTCCTTCTCTTTTGTTGAAGCTTTAAAAGCCATGGTTTTTCTCTCTTTTTCTAGTTTATCTCCTTGACCTCTTAGCTTATTCATTTGCTCATCTTTTTGCAAGGCCAACTCACGGGTCAAGAGTTTGCCTATCAATACGTCGATTGAAACCTTTCCAATCTCTGGATTGGACTTTTGTATGCTGTAAACTCTAGCACCAAATTTATCTAGAGGAAGAGTTTTAACGATTTTTGTGTTTACCTCATAGATAGTGAGAGCTCTTTTAAATTTCTTCATGTTGGTGATAATGGATAAGAGTCTGTTTGTCATCTTTGTGATGCTCTCATTGTCCTTCATCATGAAGAGTTCCCATTCAGTGACATACATCTCTAAATGGCTTGATTTGACTAGAGTTATGCCTTCATGATAGTTCTCTAGAGTCTTCCAAATGGCATGTGCAGTTTGACAATATTGCACTCTTTCAATCTCTTCTCTATAAAGAGAGCTAAAAAGAATGGTCATTGCTCTCTTATTTTTTCCATTTGATCTTCGGTGAGCTTCAACCCATTCTTCTCTTAGGATAAGTTCTTCAATCCCATCTACTACTTTATTAGGTGGCTTCCATTCTTTGACAACCATATCCCAAAGGTCCACCACTTATGTGTCAAGGTAGATTTCCATTCTATACTTCCAATGAGTATAGTCAGAACCGTCAAAGTAAGGCTTAAGGTGCGAGTGGATTCTCTCTTATTCCATGATCTTTTACTCACCAATAAAGGTTTGTTTTGAGTGTTTTGGCTCTGATACCACTTGTTGGCCCTAGGCACCAAGAAAGAGGGAGAGGGGGAGGGGTTGAATTGGTGTATAAAAATTAAGACAAAAAGATAAGAAAGAAATGAGTAGAAAAGAAACATAAGATTTATAGTGGTTCAGGTATAATCGACCCTACGTCCACTCCCCAATTCTTAGCAATTGGGTGTTTCACTATCTTTCAAAGGTGTTTTCAAGCTCACACCAAACTTTTACACTTTTGTTTTGAAGGCTCACGCAACAACCTATACTCTTGTGTTTTGAGGCTCACACAATAACCTTTACTCTTGTGTTTTTAAGGCTCACACAACAACCTCTCTTAGTGTTTTACAGGCTCACACTATAACCTGTTATAATTGGTGTTTATGCTCACATCCAATAATGACTTAAAGCATAGAAAAGATTGAGTAGCAAAATTGCAAGAGTTTGGTTACAAAGTTATTAATTCTCTTACATTTACATCTATTTTATAAGGTATTTATAGCCTTTACCCACCAAAGAGACGTTGCAATAAAACTGGTACAAAATCTTCAAAGAGTGTTAGACAGATTTTCACATTAAATGCTTGACAGCCTCAATTTACTATCGTTACTACTCATTAGCGGTCGCAGAATCCAAATTCCATATGGAAAACCCTGTTTATGTCTAATGGCTAGTCCATATGGCAGCTTCTCATTGGTTTACTAGAAAAATATAGTCATTGTCTTTCGCCTACTCTCAGAAGTAGCGGTCGTGATTTTTCTTATATAGGCAGCAATTGAGGACGCTAATTCGTTTGCCAAAAATTTTCATCTTCTTCTTCAGGATTTGCAGTCACTACCAACAAGTTCCTATCGTGATTTTTGTCTTTCGATGGTTACCTAGGACACTTGTCAAGCTATGGTTGTGGACTTGACTCCCTCTTAAGTTACTTCAAAATTCGTGATCGCGACTGAGGCATGACTCACACCGCGAATTCGTCTGTGACTTTGGTTATCCTTTCATTGAATTGGCCGCGACAGATAAGTGACCTGTGAATACGTCTGTCCAGTTTGTCAACCTGCCTTGATCTAGTTCGCGGTCGCGATATATCAACTTGCGATCACGAATAAGGAGGCACTAGCTTACTTTAGAGATTTTTAACTCCTTCCAACTTCCAATGTAAATACAAACTAAAAAATGCAAAACAACACTTAATTTTGAAACATTAGAATTAATCAATCCCCTTTGTCAAGATTAAAAGAGGTCCAAGACTTAGGGTTAACCACCCTAGTCCAACACACCTCCTCAGCTCGATTAGCTACTGCTAATAATGTAGTATAATTGACTGGCTTAACTGCTAATTGATCTCAAATTTCTAACCTTAGTCCCCTCTCAAATTTTTGGCACTTTAATTCCTCTATAGCTACATACTCTGGGGCATATCTTGAGAGTTTAACAAATTGTACTTCATAGTCTGCCACTGTCATATCATTTTGCTACAATTGGAAAAACTCTATCTTCTTCTTCTCTAAGTATACTGCTGGTATGTATTTGTTTACAAACTCCCTTAGAAAATCACCCTATGTCAAAGTAATCAGTTGGGCAGTGCTACTTGGAATAGTTTCTCACCACTCTAACACATTCTTTTGAAGCAATGATACTGCATACTTCAGCTTTTGCTCTAGGGTACATTCAAGCCTATTCAATATCCTCTCAGTTCTTCTAAGCCACTTTTCAGCCTCAGCACCTCAAAGTCAATTGCCCCTTGCTTCCTCAATCTATCATAATTCTTGTTTATGGCAGGTCCTACATATGCTTGTGCTGTAAATCTATGCATCATCTCACAAACTATATGATATTTGGGTTTACACCCAAAGCTGAAATATTTCCTGACATCTCAAGATTCTCTACAACATGGTCAACATGCTCACGTGCATAAATAGACTCATCTCTAACCTCTAGGCCAGCATGAACTCTATCAGATGCATCCATACTCCTATATGTCAATGCATGTAAGTATACATGGATAAACAAACTAGAATACTAATGGACAGTATACTGGCCCAACCTCTATTAGATTGCTAGACAACAACTTCAAAATGCAAATTGGATGCAATCTTTAGTCTACTCTTCCTGAAATAAAATTTAATGTAGAAGAGTGAGTTTGCATACTCAATAAGTAAATGCATAATGATACTTTAATCTCAAATAATATAATAACATTTAAATATAAATAACTCATTATCATATCCATGCACAAATTAAAGAGTTTTTACTCTTAAATGCCACACAGGCTATCAAAAGTTGTTGTCACATAAGCTGTCATAAAGTGTTGCCACATAGGCTATAGATATCACTGCCACAAAGGCTTTCAATTTTTATTTTTTTTTTGCCACATAGGCTATCGAATGTTATTGCCACACAGGTTGTTATATATTATTGCCACACAGGCTATTGAATGTTATTGCCACACAGGTCATTATGTATTATTACCACATAGGTTGTTATATATCATTGCCACACAGGTTATGAATATTGTTGTTTGCCTAACAACATCAAATATTAGTCTTTCAATAAATCAACTATAAATCCAATAAAATTTCAATAATATAACGACTAATAACAATACCCATAACTTTGATAGCTCATATCATCACATACTCTTATTCCCAAGTCATAATTTATCAATGTCTCATGAAAATAAATAAATCAAGAGTATGAACATGATTTCATCAATGTATTCATCAATATCATCTCATTAAATGACATTTCATTCCATTAAGTATATATTCATTGCATTTAGCCAATCACACGTACAGTACCATTAGTTATATACTTACCTCCTCCTTCAAGCTTATTAGGTCATGGATAGTCCCGGCTTATTCCCACTATTATCTTCAATGCCTCGAGGACCTATTTCAATACACTAAATCAATCCATGATGATAAAATAAGATTTTCAACTTCTTATACAAATATGCTCTAGTAAAATATCATAAACTTAATAGGTTGTTTCAATAATTACTTTTAACTCACAAACCCAAATGACTGATTCCTTTTTTTTAGTTAAACTAGACATATATGGGTACACCATATCCAAAATTGAGTCCAAAACATGCACTACATAATTTATGGTCAATTTTATGAATTTGCCCTGTTTCAATGTCATCTCAGCCTGAGTAGGTCTTACATTATTAGATATATCTCAAATCTTACAAATCCAATCCCAAAAATGATTTACCAAAAGTTAGTGAACACATACAGGAACATTTTTCATGTTTTATTTATTGCCTAATTCAGTCTATAAAGTCACCAAAATAAATGACCAAGCTCAGGGTGAGCAGGTTTTCAACATATTGACAATCAGTCATAATAAAGGGAAAATATCTCAACAACCATGTTAACTTTGGCAAACATATTTTACAGGCATGTAGATAATACATAAATATACAACTTTCCAATTTTACACATCATCAAATTCTGAATCTATGGCCATCAAATTCTTGGAAAATAGAATTAAAAGACTGATGAGGTTTTATCTAGGTACAGGGTCAGTCAGTCAATGAGCCATATCACTTTCCACAAAACATATCAATCAAACCTGTTTTATAGGTATTTAGAGGGTATTTACACTACAAATTTCATGTTTTACACTTTATCAAAATCAAAGCCTAAGGTCATCAAAATATAAGAAAACATAAAGACTTAGGTGATTTCGGGGTGATTGTGAACCAGCCCTAATGAAGGAGCCATAACTCCTCACACACACTAAATCAAGCAAAACTATTTCATATGCATTTATATGGGGCATAGAGCTACAACTTTCATATTTTGTACTTTCCCTAATTCCTATTCTAGGGTTATGAAATCATGGGTAGAAAACTCTGCTCTAATAACAAAACCAACACAATCAGCTCTTGTTCTCTTGAATTTCAATTTTCATCCAAGAGTTTTACCCCAAATACTCCATAATGCTATCTAACCATGCATGATTAACAAGTCATGAGGGGTTAATTTCATGTGAGAAGAAGATAAATTAGCTTACCTATTTTCCTAGAACTAGAAAACCTTAGGATTCCTTCTTAGGTAGCTCACTCTTGTCTCTCTCCTTCTTCTTCTTCTTCTTCTTCCTTCCTTCCTTTCTTTCTTCCTTAGTTCTTTCTTTCTTCTATTGTACCTCATGTCTAAGCTCTGTATTCTAATCCTAAAGGGTCAAAAATTCCACTTGTAATTCTAATGTAACAAGACAAAATCATGGTGTTGCATTTCTATTGGTTGAAAGTTCACTTTCCTCTTTTAGTCCCTCTTCCTCACTCCGTAAGCACCTTCATCCATCTCCTAATCCCTAGATACTCCTTATACTTTTAAATAAGCTCTATAATACCATTATTTATGATGCTATAACATGCACACAACATAAGATAATTTTTCATGGAACTATACAAACATTATATAAACGTTCAAGTGTCCCAAATGCAATTGTGCAAGTGTCATTGTCGTGCTTATCTAATTCACATGTCTAAACAATCATTTATCTAATGCATATATTCAAATATAATATAATTAAAATGCATATGATTTGGGTTGAGGATGTTACATTCTCTCTACGATTTTTTCTATTGGTTTTTGCTTGGGTCGTTGTTGCTTAACTTGTTATTATCCTCTTTTTTATTTCATCTCTTTGTTTTTTACTATTTTTAATAAACTTAGATTTGTCATTGTATTGATAGATCTATTTCTTTACTTTTCTTTTTTTCATTATGTGGAGATCTATGTCCTTTGTTGATGTATTATTCTCCCTTAAAAATATTTCAGTCTCCTTTATGGATATTTTATTCTCACCTTTTGTGGGCGTTTTCTCCCCCTTTTGTAAGTATTTTTTTTCTCTTTATATTAGCTAAAAAAAATAGTATTTATTGAATTCCTATAGATCTACTTTGTGATATAATTATGATTGTTCAAAATTATACGATAATTTTACTGAGAATGATATCAAAACAATTTCGAAGTCGTGTGGAAGAAATTTTAGGTAATGAGTTGAATTATTGTAATCATTATGTTAGATTTAATTATAGTTTTTCAATATCAATATTTTGGATTGTGGATGTTATGTGGCTAATGATTTGAATGAATAATACTATTTTATTAAAAAAATAGATAGTAATTTGACTTTATATCAAAGGAAGTGATAATATGAATTTACGTACCATGATACTTGATTTAAGTTTATATTTTTAATTTTTATATCATTATAAATATTAGTAATACTATATGTATAAATTTCAGTTTTTAGTTCCTCAGGTTTATTCAATTTTTATTTTTAAATAAATAGATAAGTTAAGCTTAATATGTTAATCATATTTCGAGTCCAATGGTGCACTCTCACATTTATTTGTATATTTAGAAATTATTTATTAAATATTACTCTCAAGGTTCAAAGTATAATCAATATGTGTGTGTTTTAAAATTCATTTTATACGTGAATATAAATGTTATTTATAACTTAATTCTATATGTTATTATTCTTGAAAACTAATTAACAATATTCAAAATTCAATATATGTATATATAAATATTCAATAACTGTAAATAAAAACTGTCTTTGGTAATTAATAAAATATTCAAAATCAAACATGAATATTCATCCTTTGCCTTTCAGCTTGACCTTATTTCATCTTATTAGTAAAGGGAGAAGGAAAAAGATAAAACTAGAAATGAAGATTTGAAGCTTTTAAATTTATTTTTTGTAAAAGGATAAAATTAGATTTTCAAACTGCAATTTCTTACCATTGTTGATGGATAAATTTTCAACCAATGTTGTCTCATGCGTAAGACTAAAATTCATAGTATAAAGAGTGAAAATAAGTAAATTTTAATTTATTATAAAACGAAACATATAGCGTGTGCTTTCCTAAATTGGAAGAAAATTATGAATAAACAACCAAAGGCATGATAATAAATTGTTATAATATATATATATATATATATATATATATATATAT
>CATIWR010193243.1:0-26768 GCA_949677035.1 Omphalea diandra
AGAACCTGTTGTAATTGAAGCATTACCTATTAGAAGGTCTATTAGGGCGAGAAGGTTAACAATTCTAGAGGATTATGAGGTTTATCTTGGTGAACGTGATTGTAATATAGGTCATGTTGTTGATCTTGTATCTTATGATGACATTGTTAATAGTGTTTATTCTGATTTATGGATTGATGCTATAAAAGATGAGATGACATCAATGAGTCATAACAGAGTTTGGGAACTAGTGGAACTTCCTTCTAATCATAAACCCATAGGTTGCAAATGTGTATTCAAAACCAAGAAGGATTCTAAAGGAAAGGTTGAGAAATTCAAAGCCAGATTGGTTGCTAAGGGGTTTACACAACGTGAAGGTATTGATTATAATGAGACTTTTTCCCCTATTTTCTCTAAAGATTCGTTTAGAATAATTATAGCCTTAGTTGCTCATTTTGATTTAGAGTTGCATCAAATATATGTCAAGACGACATTCTTAAATGGTGATTTAGGTGAGGAAGTTTACATGGTGCAATCCGAGGATTTTAAAGAAAGTGGTAAATAACACTTGGTTGGTAAGCTGAAGAAATCTATATATGGTCTCAAACAAGTTTCTCGTCAATGGTATCTCAAATTTGATAAGGTAGTCACTTCACTTGATTTTACAAAGAACAAGATAGATCAAGGCATTTACCATAAGATCAGTGGAAGTAAATTTATATTTCTTGTTCTTTATGTTGATGATATTTTATTGACTAGTAATGACGTGGGGATGATTTGTGAGACTAAGTAGTTACTTTTTAGGACTTTTAATATGAAAGATCTTGAATAGACATTTTTTGTCTTGGGTATTGAGATTCGTCGTGATAGGTTTCGTCATTTATTGGGTCTTTCTCAAATGGCTTATATTGATTGTGTGCTCAGTAGATTCAATATGCAATCTTGCAAAGGTGGTGATACTCTTATTATGAAAGCAGATAAATTTAGTGAGGAGAAATGCCCTAAAAGTGATATAGAGAAACAAACCATGAATAATATTCCTTATGCAAGTGATGTTGGCAGCTTGATGTACGCCCAAGTGTGTACAAGACCAGATATTACATACATTGTTAGTGTTCTTCATCGATATCTTTCTAATCCTGGGTGGCATCATTGGGTAGCTGTTAAGAAGGTAATGAAATACTTATAAAAGATGAAGGATTATATGCTGGTTTATAGGTAGGTGGATGATCTTGAAGTAGTGGGGTATTCAGACTCTAATTTTGCAGGATGTCAAGATGATATGAAGTCTACTTCAAGTTATATTTTTATACTTGCTAGTGGTGCTATTTCGTGGAAGAGTGTTAAACAAACACTTATAACTTTTTCTACTATGCAAGGTGAGTTTGTTGCTTGTTATAGTGCTAGTACACAAATTATATGGTTGAAGAATTTTATTTCTGGGTTGCTTGTGGTCGATTCTATTGCTAGGCCATTTTGAATCTATTGTTATAATAATGCTATTGTGTTCTTTTCTAAGAATAATAAGAGTTCAAGTGGTTCCAAAAATATGAAAATTAAATATCTTACTATTGGAGATTTAGTAAAGAAAGGAGATATTGAGATTCAGTACGTTAGTACTGATTTGATGTTAGCTAATCCTCTAACCAAAAAACTTAGACCCATAATTTTCAAGAATCATGTTAGTGATATGGGTGTTGTAGAGTCTTTTGATGTATTTGGTTAGTGAGAGTTTTATGCTTGTAATTGAACGTCTAAGTTAAATAATTTTACTACATTACTTATTTATATATATTTATATTTCAAGTAGTTCTAAGAATATGAAAATTAAATATCTTACAGTTAGAGATTTAGTAAAGAAAGGAGATATTGAGATTCAGTACGTTAGTATTGATTTGATGTTAGCTAATCCTCTAACCAAAAAACTTAGACACATAATTATCAAGAATCATGTTAGTGATATGGGTGTTGTAGAGTCTTTTGATGTATTTGGTTAGTGAGAGTTTTATGCTTGTAATTGAACGTCTAAGTTAAATAATTTTACTACATTACTTATTCATATATATTTATATGAGTTGAGTACTTTGTGATTGTTTATTATGAATACGTGCACATTCAATATATATATAGCATGCTATGAGTTATGCGTGATATGCTTAAGACTAGTGTAATTATCTTAAGCTATATTAATTAGTTTCCAATTGTGTTTCTGGAAACAAAGACTAAGACATATATTATGTGTATTTCCAAAATGGAAACAAAAGCCTTATTATGAAGCTTTATGAATTTTTCTTGCTCATTTGAACATGTGCGAAAGAGAAATATTTGGAGGACTGACAAAAAAAATAGTGCATTGATCACATGTGAATGTTATTTTCTTCCTACATTGTCATATCGGAATCCAAGTCGGTTAAGTTGTTAATATTTGTGACTATAGATTAGTACTATGTCAATAAGGGACATAATTATTGCCATGATCCGATATTGACAATTTAATGTGGACATGATTATGTTTAAGGTGTGTCATTTTATCAATAAACTATATGTTTTCTAAAATTTTGTGGCCACATTTGAGTTTAAAGTATTGAGTCTGAGAGTCATTTTCAAAAATATTTTCTTTCATATAACATGAAAACACCTTAATTAATATTGCCCAAGTGGGAGTATGTTGAAATTTTTTGTGTGGGCTAATATTAATTATTGATTTGTTTTAATTTTGAATAAAACGTACTGAATAATATAGTTTATTGATTAGTGAGAAAACCCAATTAAATTGTGATCAAATGAGTTATGAGTTTATGACACATTTAGTGGGTCGATATAGAAGACGGTCTGTGTAGGACTAATTTAACATGGACCTGTGATGGGTGGGCTTATTAAATTTATTATAAACAGGATAAGTCCCCTATTATGCCTTCCAACCCTAACCCTAGTAGCTACACCCATTAATAGTCGTCTTGAAAGAAGATCAAGGAGAGGAAGACTTAGTTTTTGATTTCATTATTCTGATCTATTATTTTGCTGTTTAATTTCAGCGGTTGTAACTATGACTCAAAATAATCTTCGATCTAATGCGCAAACAAGTATGAAATTCATTTCCCTTTAATTATTGATGGTGTTCTAAATTCATGTATTAGATTCTAAATAAATTTTACACAAAGATCATATAACACTCAAAATAACTTTATAAATTTTATATTTATTATTCACAAAGATAATGGAAATAATGTACAGTGATCCATGCAATATTATTTGCATACATGTTACCACATAATTAAAAGTGGCGGTTTTTTATTTGACCTAAAAATTCGATTGAAGTCTGTTTGAAGGAATTTGACCTGAACTCAATCAAATCCGAAATGATCGGAACTTGAAATAACTTGACTTTTTTTTGGGTTGGATTAGGTTAGATCTGGGTCAACTTGACAAGTCGAATTAAGAATTATTCAAATGAGTTAATTTAGTCACAACATAAAGAAAAAAAATAAATTTTATTATTAAACATATATAAGATAGAATAATTAAATAAAGATGAAAAATTTTATTTTTTAAAATGATTAGATTATTTAATTAAATCCAAATCCAAATTCAAATTTAAATTTAAATTTAAATTCAAATTTAAATTTAAATTTAAATTTAAATTCAAATTTAAATTTAAATTTAAATTCAAATTTAAATTTAAATTTAAATTTAAATTCAAATTTAAATTTAAATTTAAATTCAAATTTAAATTTAAATTTATTTTTATTTAAATATAGTTATAGTTTTATTTTTTTAAACTTACTTTTAGTTTTACTGTGCCTTTTTATGTACCTAAATCCTAATTTTAATTTATTATGATAAATTATTTTATAAGAATAAAAGTTATTTGTTATGATAAAATAATTTTTTCATTACTTCTTAATTGATTTAACAGTAACAAATATATTATTGTGATAATATTTATTTTTTATATATATAATTTGGTAAAAAATAGAAATTTGGCATTAAAATATTACGATAAAATATTATGAGAAAATAATTTATGTCATAATTTATTTTGTATGCTTATTTATTATAACAAAAATTTTGACATAAAAAATATCATAAATTTACTTATTCTTGATAATAATTACGATAAATTTGATTTTATAGCAATAAAACTACATGTTAAAATAAAATTAATTTTATCACAAATTTTTTTAATCATAGTACACAGAATTTTTGACCATCAGTGATTTGCTATTAGTGTACACTATATGCTTGTTTATGAATAAATTTAAATTATAATATATGATTTGAATGTAATTCTATATGCACTTAATTCAATTGTTCATTTCATTATATATGGTCATTCAATTAAAACATAAATTATATTTAATTTATTAAGTATTTAAATGAAAATAAAAATTTTTAATCAACTTCTATTATGTAAAATCTATCTGATTTAGAAAATAAAATTTTTAAAAAGATTATTATTTTTTCTTAACAAATTATGAGAAATATTGCATAAATAATAAAAATTTAAAATAAATAACAAATAACTTAACTCTGAAAATATTATTTTTAAGGGTAAATTCAAAATTTGATCCGAAATTCTTTCTATATGCAAAATCGATAGATGATCCGAAATCGACCAAAACCCAAACAATCCAATGCAAAAAACACTCCAATTCAAAAAATAACTCCATCTAAAAATGATTCAATCCAAAAATAATTCAACTTGAAATGATCCAACATGACTCGTTCACCACCTCCGCACACAATCATGCTTACATTTGACCTTTTTTTAAATGAGAAATGCTCACCCTTGATACTTTAAGAATAAAAATGAAAGGCAAATTTGGTTAATAAAAAGTAAAAACCGAAAAGAGAAATGGTAAATTACTATATACCCCTTGAAATTTATGAAATAAACAAGGCATGATCTCTTTTTTTAAAATAAAATTATTACAATTATTTGTTTCAATTATATTAAGAAAAACATCTTTTGGTTATGATTTTAAAATTTTTTCGATAATCAGACCGAGAAAAAGGTTACCCAGAAAATTTTACTTTTTCTTTTCTTCTAATATTGCCTTAAAACTATAAGTACTTTGTTTTGCTTCACAAATTTAAATTAGAGAAAAAAAAAATGATTCCTGTCTAGCAGCCTAATGCCTCCTAATTTCTAAAAATTCTGTACCATACCAAGTGTAACAAAGTAGTTTATACATCAAAACAATTAAAAAAAGAAAAGAAAAAAAATCCAGAACTACTCAGAGAAAATTATTTTTTATATCCACAATTATTCATATTTAATATTATTTTATCGTTTTTTATTAAGTACAAGTCATATATTACTTAGGTGTATACAAACAGTATAGTATAAAATTTTACACTCTCTCCCAACACACAAATCACAGCTTTCCTCTTTATCTCTTTAATAAAAGAAAATTCACAAAAATATTGAGTTGAGAAATCAATTAAAGCCAAAATGAACCTTTTTCATGGCATTCATACACTGAAAATGTAATCAATCTATTTCCGTGTACATCGGATACAAATATGCAATTGAGCATTGTTAAATAATAATGTCAGCATCTTTGTTTGAGCATCCCAAAAAGCTTTAATAAAGCAATAATGCTATTGTCTTGGGAGGGACACACCAAGGATGGGATCGAGTCTGAGTTGGTATAGGAAGATGGGCAGTGGACTTGGATGAGAAAAGAATCAAATTTCAGGAAGAAGCGATTTAGCAGCCTATGATCACGGGTGAATTAATTGCTATAAATCTGCATTAAAAAAAAATCCTCAGATTTAGGCAGCCGTTAGTTATTTCGTTTCGTTGTATGCAATCATGCAGTGAGTTTCGTGATTTTGGGATTCATTTTGTTTTAGGAGATGGAGAATTTGCATAGAGAACAATGGCAACGGAGAATAACTGAGGGTGGCAAATGGGGTGGAGTCATTTTCATGTTATTTTTGAGTTATGTGTTTTTTTTTAGACGAGTTAATGTTAGATCATTTTAAATTGTGGAATAATATGGTTGGATCATCAGTTTAAAGTATTTAAAAAATCAGATTATTGTTGGATTCTTTTGAAATTTTAAATCAAGTCACTCATAATTTTGATTTTTAAGTAAAAATATTATTTTAAATTTTAAATAGATTTTAATTAATGTAAATTGAATCAATTTAGATCAATTAAAATTAAGTTTGAATTGATTCAATTTGAATTGACCCACAAATTAAATTAGATTGAATTTAGTTTGATTCAGGAATTTTTAAATTATTTCGAATTGGATTGAATTTAAATTACTATTTTGGGTGAGTTTAGATCAAATTTTTGAGATCTTTAGGAATAATTAAATAAAAAATAAGAGAGAAAATGAGTATTAAGTTTGTAGGGAAACAATAAAACGCTAGAATCTTTTAAAGAACAAAATTATATAGTGCAAAATTCATCTAATTTAACATAAATTTTAATGAAAGAACAATTTAATTGATATAATTGAAATGTGCCAACTTTTAATAATTTGATGATTTTAAAAATATATAAATATAGAGATTATAATTTTGATCTTATTTGAAAATTTAATTTAATTTAAATTGATTTGACTTATGCGTCAACTCAAATTGATTTTATCTCAATCTGATTTATATTATTAATATTTTAAATTTATTTAGAAATTAAAGGCTTAATGATCTAGAATATTCAAAAAAAAATTTATATATCTATCAATATATACAAAACTTATAAATTTTGCAATTATATCTTAATTTTAAAAATTATTTGTAATTTTAATACATTAAATTAGTCAAAATTAAAATAAAAAATATTTTATTTGATGGAATGATTTAAAAAATATTAATTTCTTTTCTTCTTTTTTTTTCCCCTCTGTTTTTTCTTACTTCTTTCTCTCCTCTTCTCTTTTCACACCAAACTCTAACCTTCATCCACTTTTACCTTTACATCCACCTCTACTTCCATCTTCTTCTTGTCCATTTCTATTATGATAAAATTTAAAATAAATCAAAATTAAAAGTTGCAAACTTAAAATAAAAGATGGAAAGATGAACTCTACACTAAGTTTAGAGACTTGTGATTTTAGATTTGTATCATAATAGTGATGGACATGAAGATACAAATAAAGATAAAGATGAAGATCGAGGTGATGGTAGAGGTGAAGTGAGAAAGTGGAAGCGAAGGTAAAGGTGGAGGTCAAGATTGAGATGGAGGTGAAGATAGATAAAGACGTGAATTTAGTGATAAAAATAAAAAAGGAGAAAAACTAAGGAGAAAAAAATAGAGAAGATAAAAAATATATTTAGAAATAAATATTTTTTTAATCCTTGTCATTAAATAAAATATCTTTTTAATTTTGATAAATTTTTATTAATGAACTGAAATTATAATTAAATTTTAAAATTGAGATATAGGTATAATGTTTATAAAATTTGACTGTAATTATAAATGCACATAAAATTTTAAATTTTCTAAATCATTAGATCAAATCAAAATAATATATTTTTTCAAAAAGATAAATTATAAGTAATCTAATATAAATTTCTTTATATAAATTGACATGATAACTCAGTTTGATCCATTAATCATTTAAATTAAATCAATTTAAATCAAAACTTAAAAATATAACCTAAATTAATCCAACTCAAACTCATTCATTCCACGTTATCCATTTTACATAAGGAAAATCTTATGGTGTAATGTTGCACGGTGCAACAACATTTAGAGCCATATATTTGAGACAACTAAATAGTAATTGAAATATAATAATAACACAACAAAAGAGAAAAAAAAAAAAGAAAAAAAAGGAGACTGATTAAGGTGGTAAAAAGTAAAATATATGCACTGACTCTTGAACAAATTTTTATTGATAAATAAGTTTTAAACTAAAATTTATAGGTGGTCTTAGATGAAATATTTGAAATGATCCTTGAATAATTTTTTTTGTTAAATAAGTCATAAATAAAAATATTGTAATAATCATAGAAATAATTGAGTAAAAATTAAAACGAAATGGACTCTCACATATTATTTAATCTATACTCTTGTAATAATTACGTTAGAAGATAAAAATTGAATAAATATAATAAAAATAAAATATATGTACATAGAATTAAGAGATTGGATATGTTAATAAAATCATAAATATAGAATAATATTAATATAAGAGTTAAATAATGTTGTGAATTGCATATATATATATATATATATATATATATATATATAATAGCATCAAGGACTAAAATTATATTGTTTAATTTATATTGTGAACATATAAAATAATATCCTTAGTATCTATTTATTTCTTATTCAAATTATTAAATTTTTTATTTGAATGAAAATATAGTAAGGTTAATTAATTTTTTATTTTAATTTAATATATTTGATTCAATACAATTTAGATGTTTTTAAAATTATAAAACATATATCTATAGTTGTAAATAAGAATTTTCATTAGTTTTTCATATATGAAATGAAAAATATGCTCTACTTTATACCCTTGTATTTGTTTTTCCCTCTTCTACGTGTATCTGCTTTAGGTATACTAGAAGTTGTAATCGATGCCACACATAGAGCATCATTGGCGTAACTAGAAATTATTTATAGGGAAGTATTACTTACTTAAAACTATTGGTGACCGAGCGGCGACATAAGAGAAGGAGGAGAAGGAGATGGGTGGTGAAGGGGATAAAGGAGAATTCTATATTTTTGGGGAGAAAGATGTTTTGTAAGGTCCGAAATTCAATTTTAGAAAATTAATGTGACTAGGGTTATTTTAAGAATGTTTTTCCGTATTTTTATGTATATAATTATAAATTTTAATGATTTAACGATGATTATACATATTGTAATGTATTTAAGGAAATTATTTGATGTATATATAAGTATTATATAGAGAAATGATCTTATGTTAAAGAGATTATTACTTTGATTAAGATTATGTTATTTATTACGAACTAAGCTTAAAGAGTTATGTTTAACGAATATTCTATATTTAAGAAATTAAATTTAAATCAGTACATGATGATATTTAATATTTTTAAGATGAGTATATATAAAGAAAATGTATTTAGTGATTAAAAGATTTAAAGATATGAAATTAATTATTTAAATATAAATTTTAAGTTAATATGAATTGCTTATTTAAATGATTTAAATGTTAATTATATATCCTAATTAAATATATTAAGTAAATATCTAAGAAATTTGTGAAATTAATTTACTTAAATTAAGTGTATGATTTAAATGACTGTAATGTTAAGAAATTATGTGAAATAAATGTTTAAGGAATATAGTTAATTTATATTAAGGATATTAAGTTATTTAAGTGTATTTGAGTTGTTGATTAAGTTGGTTTAATTAAGAATGTTATGTGAATTAATTTAGTTTAAAGTATTTAATTATGAGAAATAAAATTATTTATGTGAGAAATTTTTTTATTAATTTTAAGAAATCAAATTATTTATGAAAGATATTTTATATCATGAGAAATAATTAGTTATGGATGATTTATTATTTGATTTAAATAAAATTTAATGTTAATTATTTAAATGAGATATTTTATTTATATTTAAGTGAATTAATTTAATTGAAGTCAATGGATGTATTTTATGGAAGTAATTTAATTATAGATAGAAAAATATTATTTTATATGGTGTAAATTTTAATTATGAGGAGGATGAGTCTATAGAAATTAAAAGTTTATGTGTTTAAAACTTAAATATACGATTAGATTACTATCAACCTTAAAGTTTGAGCATGTTAACACAATTTTACCAAAATTTAATGTTAGATTTTATTAGATATTTTTTCAAAATTAAATGATCAAAGGTGAATTTTTACACATCAACTATTATTGGTGCCTATTTTATCTTAGAAAAATTACAAATTTGATATCTGAATTTTTTAATTTTGGTATTTAGATAAATTTTTTATTCAATCAAGTATTTGAACTGGTAAAATTATTTTTAAAGTGGTATTTTTTTTTCAATATGAATGATGAGTGGTTGCCACATGAAATCATTTTACCCATTCAGATTAAAATAACATTAATTTAAAAATGATTTTATCAATTCAGACACTTGATTGAATACAAAAATTATCTAAATGCCAAAATTAAAAAATTCAGACACTAAATGAGTAATTTGTCATTTTTTTAATCTCTAATGCAAACAAAAACAAGTGGTAGATATAATTTTATAATAATTTTTCTATATTACGCCGGTGTAACATTGCATCATATGACTTTTTACATAAAATGTGATGGCTTCATTTATAATTTGACGTTAAAATATGTCCTAAAGGATTTTGTCAAATTTCAAACGGAAATTATGTCCCAAAGTAATTTACCAAAGGAAAAATATCCAAAACGTGTTTCTTCCTTCTTGTGAACGTCCAAATCAATGTGTTGGAGAGGCACATGGACTGTGATGAAGTGCTAACCCTCATGGAAGAAATAGACAATTTGACGAACAAGATTTGAGTACCTAATTTTACCAAATATAATGCGAGATTTGAATGACAATAATTCATATTTGATTGTTTTAATTCAACAGAAATCTATCAGATTAAAAAGAGATTTTTTGAGACAACTGGTTGTGATTATGGGATGAGATTTTAAGGTACATATATATATATATATATATATATATATTTGTGTGTCATTTTTTATGATTGTAAAAAATTTAATCGAAATGCAAATAAAAAATTTTCAAATTAAATCCACCACACTGTTTTTAAAATAAAAATTTAATTTAGTTTGAATTGAGTTGGAACATGTTTGGTATTATTACTAAGAAAATCTGATTTTGAGATAAAAAATACAAGAATTTTTTTTTCATATTTGATTATAGATTTTTTGAATATAAGTTTTACAACTAACAAATTGCTAATGATAAGTTTTTTTCAAAATCAAAATTTTTACTTATCAAACTTATAATGTAAATAGTTATAATCAATTAAGAAAGAAAATTTATTGTATTTTTTGTTTCAAGATCAAAATTTTTCAATAGCAATGTAAAACATGCCCTTAGTTAATTTGGATAGTTTTTTAAATTTTTTATTTAGTTTTATATGACACTATTTCTAGAGATGACAAATTCTAATTTGATTAGAAATTCTAACTTGAATTTACATAAAAAAAATGATTTAAATTTGATTTGATTCTAACTCGATTTATGAGTAAGAATTAATTCGAATTTAATAAAATTTGATTGATTTAAATGACTCGAATTAAATTATTAAAAATAAAACAATATTTTTTGTTAAAAAAATGATCTGAATGACTTTATGCATATTAATCCAATGACTCAATCAACTCACAATTTGAAGTAATCCAATCCAAATTCTTTGAAAAAAATCTAAAATTAATATGATCTAAAAAATTCTAATTTAAAATTGATTTGATTTAAATCCATCTAACTCAACTATTTGCCACTCCAACTATTTCTAATAGAGAAACTCCAAAACCTTTCCATTTTTTTTTTATAAGATTGAGAAGTTAAAATCCTTACCAAAATAGTTTTTTATTTGGTGATATTTACTTGTCATTGTTTGTATAACTAAAAACCTCTCAAATTATGCACACACACACCAAGTATCTCATTCAACATTTTAAAAGCAAATATATAAATATTAGATATCATTTTATTAGAGATCATATAAATAATGGAGATATCATACTTGAATTTATAGATACTAGCCATCAATTGTCAGATATTTTCACTAAGTCTCTATGTGATGAAAGGACAATTCATTAAAAGAGAGGTTGGAATAATTGATGATAATATCTCATGAAAACTTATATATAACACATTCTAATCTTGAATTATTCATATTTGTATGAGTCTATATGTATATATTTATTGAATGATTGTTGTATTCATGAAAAAACATATTTTCAATTTTTTTTGAATCAAATAAAGTGAGTGCTCATTAAGATTGAAAAAGATATATTCCAAGGTTGGATAAGTGATGCATTAAAAAAGAAACAATGTCTAATCAATTTCTTAAAGGTCTTAATTCTTTAGAATTAAAGGCTTAGGAGTAAGCATTATTAGATTACACTAGTAAAAAATTTTCTAGAAAGATAGTGAAAAAGAGATCTAAAATTTTTCTCTGTGAATGGCCTGGTTCACATCTTGAATGGCCCTATACAATTGTCTTTTTTGAACTTTTCTTAAATAGGCTAGAACTCTTAGTGAATCGCCTATTTGAATACCAGTTTTATTTCAAGAATGGTGTTTAAACTTAAACAACCCTATTTAGATTTTGAGATTTCAAAATAATTTTGGAATGGCCCTTTCTAATGGTAAAATTTCTAGCCGTTGGACTCCTGTTTTGAGTATTCACTTATAAATAGGGCACTATTATATATATTTGCATGCTTTTTTTATATCTACTTTTTCTATGCATATATTTTAACTCTCTTCTAAGAGTTTTCTTAAAACCAATTCCTTTCAAATCCATCAAACTACCTTGAATTACAATATGGTTACCAGGAAAATGACATCTAAGAGAAAGAGTGTGTTATTTCTCCTTGATGAATCTTCTAGAGATGATGTACCTTTCAAGGACCTAGTCGAGATTGCTGCCAACCCCGATAATAAGCTTAAGACCGCTAGACATCAAGACAACTTTAAAATAAAAAAAAGAAAAGGAAAGAGAAGGAGCATGAGTAAGTGGTAGCAAAACAGAGTACTCTTAAGGCAGCTCCTACAAGCTTCTTGCACCTATCTCCTCCTACAAATATAGACTATAGGAAGCACCCTTTAGGACTTATTTTATTAGCAAAGAACACAAGCAAAAGGTCCTTTACTATAATGAAGAGGTCGATGCAATATGGTAGTTTTTTAGGTTTGGACCCCTCAAATAGGTATGGTTGTATAATAGGGTGAAGGAACTCTTGTCCAACATCAAGTGGGTGAAGTTTGTGAAGATTAAAAAAGAGACCTATGAGAACATAACAATGGAGTTCCTCTTCATTCTCAAGATTGAAAAAAGGAGTTCTTTTGCTCGATCTTAGAGTTTGAACAAATTGATAAGATGAGATCTATCAACCAAGAACACCTTGCTAATATGCTCTAGGTCAAGGATGAAAGAATTGAGCAAGTCCTTTCTAAGTTTAATGAATAAGAGTGTTGGGAGGAACTTACTAGTTTGAAGACCCAATTTAGGAGTTTAAGAAGCAAATCATATCCACTATACCTGACATTCAAAGTTTGGCACAGGTTCATTGCTTAGAATTTAAGTGCTAGGCATGAATTAGCAGGTAACATCTAAACACTGGAGCTCTTTCTCCTTTAATGCATGAAGAAGAAGGTGGTAGTGAAGAGTTCATAGTGGCTCTCTGTTAGGTTCTATAAGTATACCATAAGGAGTGGAATTATAAAAAATGGATACCTTGTGACAAGGATTTTGAAGTACCTCACTATGTTTGACCTATCTCTTGAAGTTATCTATAGGGTTTTTGGTCTTAGTAAGAACATCATTGGTTAGAAAATGTACATTAACATAAGCATTATGAAGAACATAAAATGTGTTTTTTATTTAATTAAATGGGGCCACATCATTCCTCCTCCTACACAAAATGATCAAGTAGGTGAAGAAAGGAGTATAGCAATGTATGAGGAAAGGGAAGAAGAAGCAGAAAAACCTCATGAAATTCCTCGAATTCCACCTCATCAAATCCTCTATAAAAATAAATAAATAGTTTAATTGTTCATTATTATGAGTAATAATTATTACTAGTACATACTTTTATTTTTTAAATTTCTAACTTTGAATCATTTGAAATAATTTCAATAAAAAATAACTAATAACTTATATGTTAGTTATTAAACTAAAAAATATCATCAATGTTTACTACTAATTTACAACTAATAACTAATAAATAGTCTTATTATTACTTATTAAGAGTGATAATTATTAATAGTATATATTAATTGAGTGGATTAATTAGTAAAATTAATAATTAAAGGATGCTTAATCAATTTATATGTGTGTGTGTGCATATATATACACATACACTACAAAAATATGCCAAGTTAGGAATGAAATTTTTTGTTGCTAAGGCCTTTTAGCAACAACCTAGCTGGTAGTGGTTGCTACGAGCTAGCGATTATGTAATCCATTGCTAGTCCTAACAGTGGAATAACGATAAATTTTTTTGTCACTTAAAATCCATTGCTAGGTTTAGCTATGAAATAACGACAAAATTCTCTGTAGCTACATTTACCAATGGATTAGCAACAAAAAAATCTTTAGCTATTCCATCACTTAAAATAGAAATATAAAATGTTGTTACTTGGGCAGGTTTCTATTGCTAATTAGTTGCTATAATTTTATTTTATATTTTGTATATTAAAATTTTTATATTATTAAATTTTACACTTTTATAAATTATTTATATTTTATTAAAAAGTATTTTTTGTCACTAAGGCCTCTCAGCGACAACCTAGCAGTTGTTGGTTTTTTAGGGCTAGCGATTTTGTAATCCATTACTAGTACTAGTAGTGGAATAACAACAGATTTTTCTATCACAAAAAATTTGTCGCTAGGTTTAGCTATGGAATAGTGATGCAAGTTTCCATTGCTGAATTTAGCAATGGATTAGCGACAAAAAAATCTATAGCTATTTCATCACTTAAAATAGCGATAGAAAATTTCATTGTTATTTGGACAAGTTTTCGTCACTATTTAGTTGCTATAATTTTATTTAATATTTTCTATATTAAAATTTTTATATTATTAAATTTTATATTTTATTAAAAATTAATATTAAAAAATAATACAATATATAAAAATATTTAATTTATTAAAAGTAAAAGTAAAAATAAAAATAAAATTGTATTATGTTTATAATAACATTGTACATATAGATACATAAATATGAAAAAACCTAATCATTTATGTGATTATCATATGTCTCTAAATAATCATCATCCTTTAGTGGTGCTACTGGGGTTGCTAGTATTAGAGGCTTATGACTCTACGTGGTAGATAATATAAAAGTCAGTGTATGCTGCTTTTCATATATAAGGGCCGCAAACTGTGTACCAAACTCAAGCTAAAGCTCCTCTCAAACATGCCTCCTAATGCACTCCTCTAAATCTATATCAAGAGCCATTTGTGATGTGGTTGAGAAAAAGCGGGAGCAAGAAGGTGGACGATTAGATGTTGCTTTGGAGTCAAGTTCATACACTATACTCTTCTTATATTAATAGTATCCAGGTATGACTCATTGATATTGAGGGCTCGGGATTCCACAAAATCCTCTGGTAGCTGTAAAGTAGCTGCCAAAATATTTCGCACTACCACCTCCTAATAAATATGAATAATCATTATGAAATATTACTAAAGTTATTATAATTGCAATTTATTCAAAATGAGAAATATTGCACTGCTTTTTATTTAACTTGCATTTGATTGTCTTTCTTTTTAATGTATGTCTTCTTGAAAAGCTCAAAATCTATTGGCAAATATTTTAGTTCTTTCTCCTAAAATAAAATTTTATTACTTCAGTCCAAATATTTTACTAAATAAAAAAAAGATAATCCATGGAATGCTCAAGGAATGATCTAGATCCGGTTGTATGGCGAGAAGGATCAATTCTAACCCCAACAATTTTTGTGCATCTATTCTTGGAAGCTTGGCAGACTGAGCTTGAAATTTTAGTGTAGACCATTGTTGCTACCATATATCTTATATATCTTGAGAGACACATTATTACTTATTACTACTTCATCTCCAACCAGATAAAATATGGGAATACCGCATAGTAGCTGTATGCTCTCATGCAATCTTAACCATGGACTCTATAGTTGCATTCTTAAAAAAATACTTTTGCAATATAAAGAAATAAAATATGTGTACATGAATAAAAATTATATTAATTCAAAAATATAAATTGTACCTTGAACTCCTCCTAATAAAAATCCTTAGTGTCCATTGATATTGCCTTTCAAGTATAACCTTTGGAGTCCAAATTAAGAAAATCTCGTTAGAGCATCTATTTGCTAAGATTAAATTGTATAAAAAATGCAAAGTCACATAGTATATAACCAAATATATTTATTATTATAAACATATATATAGGATGAGATGATTTGAACAACATACCTCATATAAATGACTTGTAACCTAGGTCGATGAGAAGATGAGAAATTAGATGTCGATGTAGTAGAAGTATCATAGGTAGACAATGATGCAAATACAGTTGGTGGTGAAACAAATAAGGAATGTGAAGGTGATGCTGCATATGGTGGAACCGAAGGTGATGGAATGGGTTGATTAGATAATCGTACATAAGGTGATAAAGAAGAAGGCGTATTATGTCGGTCATGGCTATTACATTGTGTAATACCTCATCCTGATGAACTCTCATGATATTGATCATTCCTTTGCATCCTATGAAATATGTGTATATGTATGCTTAATATGTATATATGTATGCTTAGACATTCACATACATTCATGTATATGCTTAGACATTCACATACATTCATGTATTATAATATAAATATTGTAAATTGATTAGTGATAAAACTATCTTGAATCACTATCGACGATATGTGAATTAACATCATCATCCTCATGATGATGATAATGATCATCATCTAATTCTTCATTTTATGATGCATTGTTTTCATTTTCACTCTTATCAATGTCAATAAATGAACCAGTTGGATCATTCAAGCTCATTCGTTGACCTTAAACTTGAAGGTCGATTTCATGAATCTCTGTGTCATCATCTTAGAAAGATTTACTATTAACAGTCAAAACTTCCACCACAGATTGACTTTCTTGTCTCATTTAAAGCTATGATATATGTCATAATACACTTGTGTTGTTTGCGAAGCGAGGACAAATGGTTCATACTTATTGAATCTCTTTTTATAGTTCATATCAATAAGTTTGTATTGCTTGTGAACTATCATAATAATATTTAGTATAGGATCAAACCACTTGTGGTTGAATAAAACAGTTTTCTTATAAGGTACTTTAACTCTAGAACCTCAAGTAATTGATCGTACTAGTCATTCTCATTAGCACTATAATTTGTGCCCTTTATGCAAACCCCATTATTTTCAATTGCTCTATTAGAACCATGTACTCTTTAGTGAAATTTATAACTATTGACAAAATATATATTATATGATTTTATAGTGTGTAAAGGACCTTTTGCCAAATCCTTAGTGTAAATGTTGGTAACATTATTTAATCGATTATGTACCTGCAATGTATATTAATTAAGCTATTAAATATTAAATATTGTTAAACATACTTGAAAATATAAGTTTACCATGCATTTTATTTACTCACATATTGATTGAATCAAACTACAAAATTATTCTCCACATACGCATCAAGCTGATTATCAGCAATTGCTAGGTAACTTGGTCATAACCTTGACACATAAAATCTTCATAGCATATGAATGAAACAATATCATTATAAAATAGAAATCAAGGTGAATACTTACTCAATAAAAGGTGTTACTTCCTTATAGTTCAGTTGAATATACGTGTGTGCAACACGACATTCTTTATCCTTCAACATTCTTGTTTTAAACCCCTACTATGGGCGAACTGTAGGTTTGAATATATGAAACATCCCATCATATTTTTCATAATCCCCTTCTATATTTTTCATTATTTTGAGGGACTTTTCAATGCTTTGTATTAACGTGGGGCTCAAAGTAGTGTGCACAAAATGCTGAAACTTCTTCAATCAAATATGCATTTCATATCAAACCTTCAACTTGAGCTTTATTTTGCACATTATTTTTTAACTTTTGAAGGTACTTTTCAAATGGATACATCCATCAAATATTGAACTAGACTTGCAATTCTCTCTTTATATGAAAGATGAATTGAGAGATGTTCTATACAATTAAAGAAACTTGGGGGAAATATACGTTTAAGTTTACACAAAATAACATAAATCTCTTCCTTCAATCATCTCATAACATCCACATGTATAATAGTTGAATTAAATCCTTGAAGAAAAGGCTTAACTCTATAAGGACTTGTCAAACATGTGCTGAAAGTAATTCCTAGAATGCAAGTGGTATCAACCACTGCATATCATTACATGAACAAATGACAAATGTGACTTTTCATTCAAACAACTTAAGCATTTTCATGTTCATGCATCTGCCCATATTTGAAATATAGCCATGTAGAAATCACAATCCCTTATCCCATTCCCATAATGCTTTTTTTTTTACCCATTTAATAAGAGTGAATAGGCTTCAGGATATTTTCTAGTTCTAGGATCATGATCTAATTTTGGTCTTTGATAAAACTATTTCAAATCTTCCCTTGAATTGGTATTATCTTTGATTTTTTCTTCCACATTCATCACAGTATTAAACACATTATCAAAATTTCTTCTCAATGTGCATCATTTCGAAATTATGCTTGATCAAGTTTGTTTTCCAATATAAAAAAATCCTAGAATATGTTTCATTTCATCTAGTAAATTACTTTTGAAATTGATCCATTTGCTGCACAACCATCCATATCAGTAACTTTCTACAATCCTTATTCCTCTATCTCTGCTAATATCTCATATCCAGACTGGATTGGTGGTGCAATGTCAGTTATGATTTTATTTTTAAGGAATGTTGTTTTGTTCCTTCAAAATGGATGTCGATTATATAAAAGTTTACATTGATTGCTAAACTATGATGTCTTCCTCCCTTTTGGTAAAGTAAAAACATATGAGTTATCTATACAATAAGGGCATGACAACTTCCCCATTGTACTCCACCATGACAACATAGAATATACAAATAAAATCATTAATTGTCCACATCAATGCAACACGTATTTGAAAATTTTGCTTCTTTGACGCATTGTGCATTTGCACCCTACTTGCCATAACTTCTTCATCTGTGCAATGAATAGTTTCAAGAATACATCCAACTTATCCTTTGGATTCCTAAGTCCTGAAACTATTATAATTAAAATATATATTCTTCTTTCATACACATCATTGGGGGTAAATTGTATTGAGTTATTATTACTGGCTAAGAAGAATATTATTGCCTTGACTAACTGAATGATTGAAATCCATTTATGCAAAGTCCAAGTCTTACATTCCTGCATTCAGCTGTAAATATTGGATGCATCTTATCGAAATGTTTCCAAGCTTTCGAGTCTAAACAATGCCTCATCATGCCATCTTCTTCTTTAACATGCTTAATATGTCATCTCATATCTTTGGCCATGGCTTTAGAGGCATACAACTTTTGTAATCTTAGAGTGAGTGAAAAAAAGAACATTTTCTTATATGGAACAATCGATTTTCTCTTAGAACTTTCAACACTAGATGTCTTATACTGTAAAAATGCACAAAACTTGCAACTAAATTTTCTATCTTCTCCCTAATAAAACATACAACCATTCTTATAATAATGAAACTTTTCTACTGGTAAACCCATTCCTTACACCAATTTCGTCATACTATAGAAGTCATCAGTCATTACATTATCTACAGGTGACACCTTTTGATAAAGCATACAACCATTCTTATAATAGTGAAACTTTTCTACTGGTAAACCCATTCCTTACACTAGTTTCTTCATATTATAGAAGTCCTCAGTCATAACATTATCTGCAGGTGACACCTTTTGCATTAATTGGCATATGTCATCATAACACCTTTCAAAGATATGATATTTTGCCTTAATGTTTCAATAATCGAGTAATAACTAACAATTGTGAATGGGTACTACATTTAGGCCATATTTCCTTATCTGTAGCCTAAAAAATGTTATAAAAATATTGTGCTTTGGCATTTGGTGGTTTCTCTACATCACTTGTGTGAAATGACAGACCAATAACATCCATTAACATTTCATGCTAGGTGCTACAAGAGTCATAATCAATAGTAGCAGGGAATTTTGCTTCTTTCATAGCAATTGATGTGCCTAAATCTGCTTTTGCATATAGTTCATCATGTCTAGTCCACCGATAATAACCAGTTATAAATCCATATTTAGCAAGATGGTACTTAACAATTTCAACATCCTCAAATCTTTGATTTTGGCTCCTTATATAATTACATGAACATTTTATCTTATTCCCATCCATATACTCCATATGGTTGAATGCAAATAATATAAAAGTTTCCATGCTCTCTAAAAATTTTAGATTTAATAGCCCTCTATAGTACATCATTTACAATCCAAACTCATTATTTTATACTTTCAATTATGTCACAAACAAATAACTATTATTATGTTTTCACATTTGCAATCTCATACTTAGGACTCATTTCAATTACAAGTATTTTCAAGATTTGAACCTAACCCATTCGAAAATGCATTATCTATTGGACCAAACATGGTCATATATATAATAATGCACTTATATAAATTTCGACAGTATATCCCTACAATTCTCCAAGTGCACGATATAAAATATGTAGAAACAAATGTGATAGACACTTTATCATAGGTTTCATATCACATTTTTTCATACATAATTTAACATGCATATGGAGAATAATATGGCGAACAATATCATAATACTAAAATTCATTCATATGCATTTAAGTAATAATATGACTCATGTCATGATTTTATTCAGATAATACATTTTCAAACTATCTTATGGGATAATTTAATGAATTACTCACACTTGATATGAATAGTTCACTAAACGGGTGTTTAAAGTTTAACCCTAATAGTCTTATGAAGTTTCGACAGAGTTGTAGCATAATAAGAACCTAACAAACCTCAGTAGGAAGTCTATAATTGATGTCCTTATAAGAAAAAAAACCTTCTAATATATCTCCACCTAGAACTTTAATACTATGAAAAAATTTTCTCAAAAAAATATTTCTAACACAACCATTCATCACAACTCAACAGAATAACGCAACACTTAATGTTCAACACATTTAATAAAATAACACTTCAAAAAAAAAATTCTCTAACCGTAACCACAATATTACGTAAGAATTTGGAGAAAAATACATTTTTAATACAAATATTCATCCACAACTCATATCATTGTTCATCATCATGCAAATTAATATTATTATGTAACAATAATCAAATAAACATTACATTCCACAATTAAAAATAATATAACATAAAATTAAAAATTAATTTTTAATGTCTTTATTAATTATAAAAATAATAATTAACTCTTAATTTTATAATTAATTATTAATTATTAATTTACAAATTAATATACAAAATAAATGCATATACCATAAATTATTTGCCATTTTCATAATTAATTGTAAAAAATAATTACAAAGTTACAAAATTATTTACAAAATTAATAATTAATTCATAACTTCTTAATTAATTTTGACATTATTAATTAATAAATAATTCAAAATAATATACTAAATATTAATTCCTAATATCTTAATTAATTTGTTACTTTCTAATTAATATACCATATATATATATATATATATATATACACACACACACACACACACAGTGAAAATTCATTTCTCAATTACTAACAAAATCCTAATAATTCATACCTTTCTAATTAATTAACAAAGTTAATTAGAAAATTAATAATTAATTCATAATTTTTCATAATTAATAATTACTTCTTAATTTTCTAATTAATATAAAATTCAAAATAATATCATAAATATTAATTTTCAATGTCTTAATTATTTTATTATTCACTAATAAATAGACCAAATAAAATAATATACTGCACATTAATTCCATAATTAATTATAAATTTCTAATAATTCCTAGCTTTCTCATTAATTACAAAAAGTTATTATATAATTAAGAACTGATTCATAATTTTGTAATTAATTATAAATTAATAATTAATTATAAGATTATTCCTTACTTCCTACATTTTTAATTAATTAAAAACTTAATAATTAATTCTTAATTTTCTAATTAATTTCAAAATTAATATTTTATTCCTAATTTTCTATTTATTATACAAACTAAATGCATATACTAAAAATTACTTCCCAATTTCTTAAATAATTATAAAAATTAATTATGAAATTAATTACATAGATTAATTTTCTGGTAAATTAATTTGTAATTAATCACATAATTTTCTCATCATTAACTTGTTCACAATTTCACATAATTTTCTCCAAAATTTGACTAATATCAACTAAATAGTATTATGGAGAAGTAATTAAATTTCCTAATTCAATATCTCATATTTCAAAATTTCACATTATTTGTAATTTCATATTTAAATAAAATATCTACATAATTAAATACACATTATTTTCACATAATTCTCCTTAAAAATAATATGCAAAAATAACTACATTTCCTAAATCAATATTTCCTATTTCAAAAATAACAAAATAATATAAAAAAATAAATTCCTAAATCAATATTTCCTACTTCAAAATAACAAAATAACATGTAAAAAATAACTAAATTCCTAAATCATTATTTCATATTTCAAAATAATAAAACAATATACCAAAAATTCACAAAAAACATACCTTTTAGAGATAGACAATAACTATGCACTTCTATAGATAAAGAGAGAGAGAGAGAAATAGAGGGCGTCCAAGAGAGAGAAAGAGGGAGGCATTCGACGTTGGACTTGACAGAAAAAGTATGTTTGGTGGTAGAGGAAAGCCAGAAGAGGAAAAAAAAGAAGAAACAAGGGAGGAGCGAGCTTAAGATGTGGCTGATGACACCAAAGGGAGGGAATATGGAAGAAAAGAAAATGAAGAGGAGGAGGAAAGGAAGGGGTCAGGGTGGGGGCTTAAAAAGCCCTAAGAGCTAGCGGACGAAAATTTGTCACTAACTCTTCAGTGTCCGTCAGTAATTAGTGATTGAGGCAACGACGAAATATTTTGTTGCTAGACACTTGGAAGAGAACTGGCGCCAATTTGGTGCTAGTTTTGTTGATAAAATTATAATGACAGATTTATAATCCTTCAGTAATTAATGACGAAATAATTTCGTCACTATCCCTCTAAAAATTTTTAACTAGCCAAAATTCAACTCTATTCATATAGTGCAAATATATACATAATTTAAAATTGTTAATTAATATCATACTTTTACTGATTATATTATGTGCTAAATTAAATTGATTTTAATCAATTATTTGTGAGTTTAAACTAATTAAAACACTAACTATTTACTTGATATGAATAATTTTTTGATAAATTTTATTGATTTGAGTCGTTTATTAAGTGAAATTATTAATACAACTGTGCAATGCATAAAGATAAACTAGTAATTTTATAAATCAACTCTATAAAGGGATAATAATGACCTCTATATAAGAGGAATCACATTTCAATAAAAGAAAAATTAAAAACTCAAATCAAAGTTATAATGAAAACAAGTAAAATTATAAAAATATGTAAAATTAAAAATAAATTTATATTTGTTGAAATGAAAAATAGATAAAGTAAAAAAAAAAAGTGAAGACTACACTGTTGTTTACATTATTACACTATGATACTGTAATTAATAATTCATTGTTGGATTAAATAAAAGTTATTATTCACTATTGAATTAGATAGAAATTATTATTCACTATTGAGTTAGATTATGTTATTTAACGGTATTATAAAATCCGTAATCATAGAATTCCTTATAAAGAAAATAATTAAATTATGACTACTGTCAGCTAGTCCAAAAAATGAGAAAAAATATTTGAAAGAAAAGGCGTAAAGAGAAGAAGCATAGATTTTCTGTTACTACAAGTTTCCATCTTGATTGGATGTTGAAATGTGCTTTTATTTGGCTGATTATTAAGAAATAAAAAAAAAGATTGACTTGGTTGATAAAACAAATTAGAAAAGTAAAAAAGAAATAGCATAAATACGAGGTATGCAATGGTGAAGTCACAGTGCAAGATTCTTCCCAATTCAAATTTGGATTATTCGGGACTTATAAACTTCTAAAAATCAGATGATTGTACCAAAAAATGGTGAAGCAACGTTCGGTTTGATGAGGCACGAAATGGTCCAGCTGTTGGTTAATTAAACAGTCATTCAACACGTAAGATCCAAGTGTTAATCTGCTCGCAGCTTAGCCGCCACCTGTGATCATCATGAGGGGCTATTTAAAGCAAGATAGCAATCCCTCCAAGATTTAGGAGGCAAAGAAAATGGCAGATGTGAGAGAAGCCATTGCCTGCAGCGATCGGTGTGGGTGCCCAGTTCCATGCCCTGGCGGCACTGCATGCAGGTGCCGAATAACAACCGCGACGGCTACTGGTGGTGTGGGAGTGGGAGTGGGAGATGAGCACAGCCGATGCTCGTGCGGCGTGCACTGTGGGTTGCAATCCATGCACATGTCCAAAGGGTACGGAGACCATTGGCGTTGGTAGCGTCAATTGCAGGTGTGGTCCTGGTTGCACCTGTCCTACTTGTAGCGCCTAAAATTGCACAGGAAAGCTTGAACCCAGTTCTCGTATGATGCATATAGTGGAGTGACTCTGCCTGCCTTATTGGCCTATATTTTAACATTTAGAGGCTGCAAAAGAGTGCTTTTGTAGTTCTTTGGCATATGAATAAGAACTCAGTTTGTAAATTGTTTCATGTATTATTTGCACTTCGACTTTATATGTTTGTGTAAGCTTAACCTGTTAGAGAAATTATAATGTGGTTTTTGAGTCTGTTATAATGTGGTTTTTGTGTATCACACATAATATGCGTTCATATTACATGTACACATTTCTTAAATAAACTTAGTGAATTCAGGTCTTGTTCTGCATTTAAATTTTTATGATGTGGGTAGCAGTTCTAAATTAAAAGAAAATTCAGTTATTCAATTTATTATCTTATGTATTTGGTTTATATGTATCTATTTTTTAAAATATAAAATAGGTAGTGTCTCCAAAATTTTAAAATAATTATCTATTTAATACCATGGCGTAGGGTGATTTATGTAACGGTTCAAATGTTATTTTAGGGTTCTGGGTTTAGTGAGTAGATGTTATTTCACTTAGAAATGGATGAATGGGTAACGGTTCAAATGTTATTTTAGGTTATAGGGTTTGGTGAGCAGACGTTATTTCACTTAGAAATGGACGAATGGTAAGAAAAGAATAGAAAGGAATTACTTATAATTATATTTTGTTATTTAAATTTTTTAAAATGGGAAAGAAGAGAATTAGAGTTCTCACTCTCTCTTTTTTTTTAATGTATAATTGATTTTTTTTGGGGGTAAAAGTGATTGTTCTTTTTTTATTATTTTGAAGAAGTGAAATTGATCGTTTTTTTTTTTATTTTGAAATATAAATTATTTTATTTTATTAATCTATTGTCGATTCAAAATTTTATTTTTAATATTTATTATTTGTTTTTCATTTAGTTAAACAAATTTAATGTATTTTCTTAATTACTATTTATGATATGACTAGATATAGGAATGCCAAAAATTCTTCTTTTCTTTTTAAATATAAAGATTTATCTAAATATGTTAAAATAAAAATCAAACTCAATTGTTTCAAGTAGAACTCGATTGTTAAGGATTTAGGGTTAAAATAAAAATGATAATTAAATTTATAACTCCTTATATTTGATGAAATAAATATTAAGATAAGATTATTTTAATTGATAAATAAATAATGTATTCACATAAAAATAGACTAATGAATGATTAAGTTTTATTTAATTTTAACTTGTTATAATAATAAAAAAAGATATAGGATAATCAATAAATCAATACTATAAAAAATGCTAGGGGATCAACTGATAGGGGGATCAACTAGGGGAATCAAGTTGATCTGCGTTGAATACGATGGTATAAAATGTTAATTACATCCTTAATACGATGGGCATAAAATGTTAATTATTTCCTTATAAATATTGTAATGGAGCGACGTATATTGTACTGGAGGAAAGTAGAATACTATTTTCCTTCTTATTTAGCTTACTCATCGTTTGTACTATTTTCCTCTTTTTTTAAAAAAAACTTATTTCTCTCTATTGTTGTATCATTTTGAATTTTTTTTATTCTTTATAAGTAATAATAAATGATATTTTCTTTTGAACTCTTATTGTAAAATTGTAACATTCAAGATTAAAATCAATACAAAATTTTCTATGTCATTTTCTTTGACAATGCAACATCAAAAATAATTTTTTTTTTATGTTATTTTCTTTTTAAATTGAAAATTTTATTGTATTTTCCATGTTATTTTACTTTTCAAAATTTTTATGTTATTTTAACTCTTATTATAAAATTTTCTTTCACAGAATTAGAGAATTATGGTTTTAAAAAATATAATTTATTAATAAATAGTATATTTCGATAAAATCATAAAATATAATTTTAAAAATACAATTTATTGATAAATAGCATATTTGATATAAATAAAAATTTTAATTTTCAAAAATAAAATCCATCTATGAAAAACCTGGTTCAATGATAAAAAATTTAATTTTTAAAAATAAAATCTATCCATGAATAGTATATTTGATAGAATCAAAAAATTTAAATTTTGAAAAATAAAATCTATCATTGAGTAGCATAATTCGATAATCAAAAATTTAATTTTTAAAAATAAAATCTATCAATGAATAGTATGTTTGATAGAATTGAAAAAAAATTAAATTTTACAAAATACAATTTATTGACGAATAGCATAATTCGATCAAATAAAAAATTTTATTAAAAATAAAATCTATTGTCGAATAGCATAGTTCAATAGAATTAGAGACTTATGTTGAACTAGGATAATTAATCCTAGGTTTAAAACCTCTTTTGATCTTGACAAAGTAGATTGATCATCACTAATGTTTCAAATAAGTGTTGATTTTGCAGAATTGAATCATTCCCTCAAGAAGAAATAAAGAAGTTGAT
>CATIWR010193271.1:0-18004 GCA_949677035.1 Omphalea diandra
TAACCATTCCAAACTCTAGTGCATAATTCTTCCTTTAAAAATGCCATACCATTTAAAGAGGAAGGGGAGGCTTGGACAACCCTAACAAATTTCTACCAAAATCTCTTCATCAACACCCTTAAACATAAAAAAAAAAAAAAAAAAATCCTCAAACCCCAATCCACCATCACCTAAACCCAAGGCATAACAAGGCCTTTTACATTGCATTCCCATTGCATTTTAGAGGGTCAAACTATAACCAAGCACCTCCGAGGGTAAAAAAGGTATCAAGAAGCATTTTAGAACCACACCCATTCTCTCTTCTTCCCTTTTTTTCTTCTTTCTTCTATTTTTGACAACAAAGATTAAAATGGTTGCACAAACATTTTTATGGGTTGTGCAGACCTCTAGATGGGTTGTATTAGCCATTAGTTGGTCTATACAACCTATTTTCTTAAGAACATATTATGAAAATGTTCCTTCTTTCTAATCATATTCCTTTTTGCTTTTGAGTTATTTTGGACCTTTTGGGAGCCCAAATGGTAGAATATGAGGTGGTCCTCATGGGCTTTGACCTCTATTCCACAACTAAGGGCTAGGATCAAGGTCTCAACTTGTTTTCTTGAGTAGAACATTGATGTTTTCATTACATTTATGTTTCATCTTCTTATCCCATCTTAAGAATTTTTTTTTCTTATGATTTTAGCCATGATTAAGTGAGGGAACTTGAGTCCCCATGGCCACAAGAGCTTACAATCCCTCTAAGGAGAATGATTTACTTCATTTTTTTCTTTCTTTTCTTACATAATTAATCATATGGTTTTTTTAAAAAAGAATAGTTCAACCTTAATGACCCATAATATGTTATGTCTCACTTATGATGTCATTTGCATGTTGGCCTTATGAGTATCCATTTTGAGTTTGTGGACATCTTAGTCCTCTTTATAGATAATGGTGTGTCTAGAAATGCTTAAGATTTTTTTAGCATACTATGAAAGAGGATTGAATAACCTTAGGATCCCATATGCCATGTGTTGGCCCTAAGCACCAAGAAGGAGGGGGGGGGGGGTTGAATTGGTATATAAAAATTAAAATTGGGAAGAGAGAAGAGAAATGAGTAGGAAAGAAGGAAACACACAATTTATAGTGGTTCGAGTATAAACAACCTTACGTCCACTCTCCAATTCTTAGAAATTGGGTGTTCCACTATCTTTCAAAGGTATTTTCAAGCTTACACCAAACTTTTACACTTGTGTTTTGAAGACTCACACAATAACATATACTTTTGTGTTTTGAGGCTTACACAACAACCTTTACACTTGTGTTTTTAATAGGCTCACACAATAACCTCTCTTAGTGTTTTGACGTGCTCACACTATAACCTAATACAATTGGTGTTTATGCTCACACCTAACATTGACTTAAAGAATAGAATAGAGTGAGTAGCAAAATTATAAGAGTTTGGTTACAAAGTTATCAATTCTCTTGCATTTACATATGTGTGGTGAGGTATTTATAGCCTCTACCCACTAAAGAGACATTGTAATAAAACTGGTACAAAATCATCAAAGTGTACGAGACAGATTTTCGCATTAAATGCTTGATAGTCTTAATTCGTGGTCGCTAGTACTCGTTAGCGATCATGAAATCTAAATTCCATGCAGTCAGTGGTTTGTAATTCACGACCGCGACTTAGTTCAAGGAAAGGGTGAAACTCAGCTAGAAGGATTTGCGGGTATCATCATTGCCGCGACTCATCCAAAGGTAGGAGTGCCAAAGTCATAGACAAATTTGCGATATGTGTCATGCATTAGTCACGACCGCGACTTTCAAAGTGATTAAAGAGAGAAGTCAGTCCACAATCATAACATGCCAAGTTTCCCAGGTATCCGTTAGAGAATAAAATTTGCAAGAGCAACATTTTAGGTAATGACCGCGATTCTAAAAGAAGAAGATTGTCTTTCAAACAGAAGGATTTACGTTCTTAGTCACACCCTGTACAAAGAAGAATTACGTCCATGACTTTTATGGGCAGTTAGAATACAACGACTATATTTTCCTGATGGACCAATGAGAAGCTGCCATGTGGACTAGCCGTTAGACACAAATAAATTTTTTTGCCATTATTTTTGCCTCCCATATGGAAATTTGGATTTCGCGATCGCGATTGACCAGTAGCGACTATAACTCCAGCCTGACATGTAATTAATGTAGAATCTGCCTAGCATGTCTTAAAGATTTGTTGAGCTTTAAAGTCTAACATCTCTTTGGTTGGTATAGGATATAAATGCTCCACCAAATAGTGAGAAACAAGATAGATAGAGAATTCATTACTTGTGTTAAAGCTCTTAATCTTTTACTACTCATTTTCTTCCCTTCTTTATGAGATTGTAAGTGTTGGGTGTGAGCATTAAACACCAAGAGTAAAGGTTATAGTGTGAGCCTGTAAAAACACTAAAGAGAGGTTATTGTGTGAGCCTTAAAAACACATAGTGTAAAGGTTGTTATGTGAGCCTTGAAAACACAAATTGTAAAAGTTAGGTGTGAACTTAGAAACACCATTAAAAGTTACTGGAACACCCAATTGCAGAGAATTAGCGAGTGGATGTAAGGTTGATTATACCTGAACCACTATATATTGTGTGCCTCATTCTTCTACTCTTCTCTATCCTTTGTTCCTAATTTTTTTTATACACCAATTCAATCCCCCCTTCGTGGTTCCTAGGCTAATAGGAACCACAACATAACATGCTAAGTGTCCAAGGCAACCATTGGAAATAAAAAAATCACAAAGGGGAAGATTTGGTCGCGACCGAGACTTAAGAAGTTATAGTTTCTTCACCAAATAGAAGAATTTGCAATCTCAATCATGCTCAAGACAAAGCTAACTCTTGACCGTGACTTTTAAGTAGTTGGTTGAACATAAAAACTATATTTTATGGACAACCAATGGATGAAGGTCATGTGGACTATCTGTTAGATATAAAACGAGGTTCTCTATTTTGATTTTCTGCTCCTCAGTGTAAATTGGAAATTCGCGGCCATGAAATAAGTGTAGGGACCATAACTTCCATTTGACAAATATTTAATGCAAAATCTGTCTAACCCAACTTAGAGATTTTTGGATAGTTTTTGAGTAACTTCTCTTTGGTAGATGTGGGCTATAAATACTCCACTAAACTGATGTAAATGTAAGAAAATTCAATTAATTATAACCAAACTCTTACTAATTTGCTACTCATTCTTTTACTACTCTTTATGTGTAGTTTGATTATTTAGTGTAAGCAATAAACACCTTTGTAAGTAGGTTGAGAGTTAGTCTAGAATCTAAAACTCTTATAAGAGGTTGAAGTGTGAGCCTAAAAACACAAGGTGTAAGGGTTTTGTGTGAGCCATAAAACACAAGTTGTATAAGTTTGGTGTGAGCTTGAAAACACTAGTTTATTTAAGTGAAATACCCAATTGTTAAGAATTAGGGAGTGGATGTAGGATTTGTTAACATCTGAACCACTATAAACTTGTTTTGTTGATTTTTCTTTTCTACTTCTTAACTTCCTGAACACATTAACTCTCTTTTTTAATTTTAATCAGCCACCAATTCAACCCCCTTTCTTGGTGCACTAGTCCAATAAGTGGTATCAGAGCTAAGTTCTCACTCCAAAAGCTTAATTATGTGAGTAAAGATCATGGCATAAGAAGGAATCCACACTCAACTCAAGCCATATTTTGATGGAGCATACTATACTCATTAGAAGTATAGGATGAAATTCTATTTAGATAGTGATATGGTAGACCTTTAGGATATTATTGCAAAGAAGTGGAAGCCACATACGAAAATGGTAGATGGAAGTGAGGAGTTGATCCATAGAGAGGAGTGGGTTGAAGCTCATAGGAGAACCAATGGCAGAAATAAAAGAGTCATGACAATCCTTGTAAATTCTCTATCTAGAGATGAAATTGGAAGGGTCTAACATTGCCTTACTACTTATGGTATTTGGATGGCCTTGGAGAACTCTCATGAGGGCATCACCTTGGTGAAATCTAGCCACTTGAGATGAATGCAATAGAGTCAGAGCTATTTACAATGAAGGAGGAAGAAAACATCATAGCCATGACAAATAGACTCTTTGCTATTGTCACCAACATGAAGAAGTTTGGGAAAGTTCTCAACAATCATGAGGTAAATTCTAAAATTCTAAAATCTCTACCTATTGAAAAATTTGATGCAAGGGTGTAGAGTATCTAGGAGTCCAACCTATAGATAGAAAAGGTGTCAACGGATGTCCTAATAAGAAAACTCTTAACTCATAAGTTAGCCTTACAGAAGGATAAAGAAATAAAGAGAATAAGAGGTCAAGGAGGGAAATCTGAAAAACCAGAAAGGAAGGCCTTAGCACTCAAGTCTTCATCAAAGGAAAATGAGGTAGAAATATCATTAAGTGAAGAGGAAAGTGACAAGGAGGAGAAGGAGCTTGCAATGCTTTCAAGAAGAACTAAGGAGCTTATTAGAAAAAGAAAAGAAAGCAGCAACTTCAAGAAAATAACTCTGATTCCCAAACAAAGATCAAATGATGTCATTTGTTATGAATATGGCAAGCAAGGCCACATCAAATATGATTGCCCCACGTTGAAGAAGAAGAAGACATGAGACAAAGAAAAAAGAAAAAGTTTCAAAACCACTTAGGATGATTGCTCAAGTGAAAAAGATGAAAAGGAAGATGTTGCAAACCTATGCTTCATGGCTCAAAAGGATTACAAACCTATGCTTCATGGCTCAAGATGATTCATCAAATGAGGTAAGCTCATCACCTCACTCTTATTCTGAATTTGATGAATTAAATGATATGGATGATGAGCTTTTAGAAGCTCTCACTATGAAATGTGACAAATATAAGTCACAAATAAAAACTTACAAAAAGAAGTGCACTAAATTAGAGGATAAATTCAAATCCCTAAATAGTCTTGTAAGTGAGTTGAGGGCTTCAAATGAATAACTCAAGAAGTCTATAAAGAGTCTATCTAAGTCATCTTCATCTCTAACTTTATTAAGAAAAGAAAATGACTCATTGAAAGTAGAAGTGATTAAGCTTAGAAACTCTATTTCTAAGTTCCGCAAGGGTAGGAAAGCTTTGGATACACTTATTATATCACAAAAACCTCCCATAGTTAGGCATGTCTAGGCTTTAATGGAGCCTCTTCTTCTACTCCTTCACTCACAACATTCATCAAGGCCTCAACACCTCAAACTTTAAGTATTGAGGTTGTTAGAAAGAAAAGTGCTCAAAGCACTAAACCACCATTGCCTAAGGGCAAAGAAAAAGTGTAACAAGGTAACCACTATGTAATTGTTGGTAACTAGCAGTGAGAATCTCCTATGCACAACCTGATTGAAATGGCATTAGATTAGGGAAATGCTATTTTGAACGAATCCTAAGAAGAAGCTGCAATTGGAATGGTTTGGCCAAAAGGGAGGAGAGGAGCTCCTCCCCGCTTAAGGTTAGGAGTTACCTGCATCCAATCCACTTTGCTGACTCGTTGCTAACACTAGATGTTTAGCTATTAATACTCGCTTTTAATGAGCTTGCTATCAGCTAAGGAAGCTCCCCCTCTCACTACGTTCCTCTTCTAGCATTACTAGATCTTCTCACCATCAAGGCCTATTTCTAAGAGGCCAATCATGCATATATGTACAATAAAAAGCATGTTAATTCAAACACGTACAGAACATTTACTCCACCTATTCATACATGTTCATACTCACACATACATCATGTTAGTATGAGAAAATCCCCTACTCATATTAAGGCAATGCATAGGAGAAAGACACATAGGTCTAAACTCAAATGCCACTATTGCATGAAGTATGGAGATAAAAATGTTTATTGCTACATTAGGAAGGCACACCTCAAGTTAGAGGATCCTTCCAAACCTAACCCCTTAAGACCCAACTAAGTATACTTAGGTACCAAAGCAAAGATGATTTACTTATGTTGTGCATGGATGTTTGACAGCCACCAATGAAGCAAATGATTAGCATGTGGATAATGGATGCTCAAAGCACATGACGGGTAATAGGAAGCTATTCATGGCCCTAAAGGAATAGGAGGGTGGTAATCTCACATTTATAAACAATACCAAGGGTAAGGTAATTAGCATTAGGATGATTGGTAAGAATGGTTGTTCTTTAATTAATGATGTTTTACTTTTTGATGGCTTACAACATAACTTGCTTAGTGTAAGTCAATTATGTGACAAAGGTAATAAAGTCACCTTTGACCCTAGAGAATGTCGAGTTGCCACTTTGGTGGATAAAAAGGCAATTTGGCTAACCGATTGACTTAGACAATTTGGCTAACCAATCCTTTAAGTGTTTTATTCTCTTAGTAATGAAGCTTGGCTATAGCATAGAAGATTTGGAAAAGCTAACATTGAGCTCTTATAAAGCTTATCAAAGGGAAAGCTAGTGGAAGGTCTTCCTAAGCTAAGATTCTTTAGAGACAAGACATATGCTCCTTGCCAAATGGGAAGCAACATCAATCTTCCTTCAAAGCGAAAAATATTATAAGTACATCTAGACTTCTTCAATTAATTCATATGGACTTGATAGGACCTACTAAGAGTGCTAGCTTAGGTGGAAAACATTATGCACTAGTCCTAGTTGATGATTACTTTAGGTTTACTTGAGTTTCCTTTCTTACTCATAAGCATGATACCTTTGATGCTTTTAAAAGTTTTGCAAAAAGCATTCAAAATGAAAATGGTTACTTCATTTCTTCCATAAGAAGTGACCATGGAAAAGAATTTCAAAATAAATCTTTTGAATCTTATTGCTTAGAGAGTGAGTGTTTCCATAACTTTTCAACTCGTAGAACACCATAACAAAATGGTGTTATAGAAAGGAAAAATAGGACACTAGTAGAGATGACTGGAACTATGCTCAATTAGTATTCATTGCCAAATTACTTTTGGGCTGAAGCTATCAATACTTCGTGTTATATTACAAATTGAGTTTTCAAAAGACCCATTCTTAATAAAACTTCTTATAAGTTATGGAATGGTATAAAGCCTAAGTTAGCACACCTAAAAGTTTTTAGATGTAAGCGCTATATTTTGAATACCAACGATAATCTCAGGAAATTTGATTCAAAAACTAGTGAAGGCATCTTTTTAAATTATTCCACCACTAGCAGAGCCAATGGGTTTTTTAATAAAAGCTCAATGGTTGTTGAAAAGTCTATGAATATTATATTTGATGAATATAGTAAGCTTGATCTTGGGAAAAGTTCTTTTATTGATGATATTATAAGTGATTTTGAAAAATTATATTTGGAGGATACTACAAGAGAAAAAATGAGAACCATGATGGAAGCAAATCATGAAGAGAAGATAAAGATCCTCAACATCAACAAATGAAATCACCAAACTAAGATCTTCCCAAAGATTAGAGATTTTCCAAGCATCACCCCAAAGTCCTAATCATTGGTGATACTTTAAAGGGTGTAAGTACTAGATTTCAACTTAATACTTTAGATAATAATCTTGCCTTTATTTCTCAACTTATGCCAAAATCTATTGATGAGGCTCTTGATGATGAGAGTTAGATGATTGTTACGCAAGAGGAACTCAACCAATTTAAGAGAAATAATGTGTGGGAACTTATTCTTAGCCCTAAGGAACACCCAATTATAGGTTACAAATGGGTGTTATGGAATAAGTTAGATGAGAAAAGATTCATCACTAGGAATAAGGCTAGATTGGTTGCTAAAAGTTACAATCAAGAGGACAACAATGACTATGATGAAACTTATGTCCTTGTAGCAAGGTTAAAGGCCATTAGGATTCTTTTGGCATATGCGTGTCACATGAATTTCAAACTGTTTCAAATGGATGTCAAAAGTGCTTTTCTAAGTGGTGTTATTGAGGAAGAAGTTTATATTGAACAACCTCCTGGTTTTGAATCACATACTTTTCCAAATTATGTTTTTAAATTGAATTGTGCCTTGTATGGTTTGAAACAAGCTCCAAGAGCTTGGTAAAGGCTTAGTTTTTTTCTTTTGTAAAATGATTTTGAAAAGGGGAAGGTTGACAAAACTTTATTTGTTAAAAGCCATAATCATGATACATTAATAGTGCAAATTTATGTTGATGATATCATTTTTGGTGCTACTAATGAATCTCCATATGAGAATTTTGTTAAGTGTATGACTAAGGAATTCGAGATGAGCATGATAGGAGAGCTCAAGTTTTTCCTTGGTCTACAAATCAAGCAAACCAAAAAAGGGATCTTCATCAACCAAGCCAAATACACAAAGGACATTCCTAAGAAATTTGGCATGGAAGGATGTAAAGTAGCAAAAACAACAATGAATGCTACCATCAAATTGGACAAGGACGAATTGGGTAAGTCAGTTGATGAGAAAAGATATCAAGGTATGATCGGTTCTCTACTTTATCTTATCGCTTCTAGATTAGATATAATGTTTTGTGTATGCATGTGTACTAGGTTTCAATCTTATCCCAAAGAATCTCATTTGAATGTTGTTAAAAGGATTTTCAAATATTTACATGGCACAATGCATCTAGGTTTATGGTATCTTAGAGATTCCTAATTTAGTCTCATAGGTTACTCGGATGCAGATTATACTGGTAGTCTTCTAGATAGAAAGAGCATTTCTAGAACTTGCCAATTTATAGGAGAGTGTTTAGTTTCTTGATTTAGTAAGAAGTAAGTTCGGTTGCTTTATCCACCGCCAAAGTTGAATATATAGCTGCGGGTTGTTATTACACCTAAGTCCTTTAGATGAAACAACAATTAAAGGATTACGATAAAGTTATTGACCACATTCCCATCAAATGTGACAACACTATTGTAATAAATCTTTTTAAAAATCCCATTTAACATTATAGGAGCAAACATATAGACATTAGGCATCATTTTTTTAAGAGATCATGTCCAAAATGGTGATGTTATAATAGAATTTATAGATACAAATCACCAACTTGCAGAAATTTTCACAAAACCTTTCAATGAAGAAAGGATGAACTTCATTAAAAGAGAATTAATAATGCTTGATGGAAGCTCCTTGAAGTGAAATATGGATCTTTCTAGAATGCTTTTTTATATGTTGTATAATTCCTTGATTGAATGATTGCTATGGAAGTTGTATGCAATATTTACCTCTTTGGATGTCTTCATTTTATATGCAATTATGCATTTTTATGCCAATTTACATAAATTGGACATCAATATATTAAGTGGATCACAGTTTAGATAGTTAAGTCTTATCACATAGTTATCCTTTTTTACTTGTAATTCGCGATCGCTATTTCTTTATTCACGTTCTCGAATTATAGACACTAATCTTATGGTTGTCAAATATTAATTTGTGATTATGACTTTCAATCCCTACTATGAATTTGTTTAAATTTTAAATATTTTGACCATTGAATGTGCTGTTTCCCGAGGATTTTTTGTCTATTACTCATATTTTTCATAATTAGCGATCGCAACTTGTATGTCGCAATTGTGAATTTGAGTTATTGCCACACATTTAAGTGATTTTATTGCTAACCGATTGTACTCCTTCATTTAATTCATTTCTAACCATTTTAGACATTTTCACACCTTTGCCTCAATCACGACTGCGAATTTTGAAGTATCTCTCTAAGCCCAAAACCAAAATCTCTATTGCCTCTATCAATAAGAAATTGGACAAGATGATAAGGATACTGAAGAGATGATTACTCCTCCTCTCCCACCTACGTAGTGATTTGGTGGACTTACAAGAGAAAGTAGGTGCTCCTCTCTGCCATCTTCTGGACATTGAGGATTGGGAGGATACATTAGAAGAGGAGGACAACCAAGAGGTTGAGGAGAGTGATGAAGCTGAAGATGGAGGAGATAATGAAGAACTAGATGATTCTAGAGATGATGACAATTCTTCTATCTTTTAGTTTATATTAAGGGTTTCTTTTTCTATTTTTAAGTTCTTGATTTGAAGCTGTTGATCCCATAGTTTATTAAATAAACAAAAGTGTTTGTTTTGCAATTCAATGTCTCAAATGTTATGTGATTGCAATTTCTATGTCATATTTGTTGTTTTGATCTCTATGATTACTATATCTTAATTTTATGCATCTCTTTTACTTTTTTAATTTTTGCCCTCTTTTTGATCTTGCCAAAGGGGGAGACAATAACATTGAAAGAAAATGAGTTTTGTGCAAAGAAAAACATAAGTTATAGGGGGAGCAAGTTCTAACTTAAAAGTATACTTAGAATTATTTGATCATTGACTAAAATCTTTTTATTATTCTTTGATTATTTGATCATTCACCATCCTAACTTCATAACTCATGCGTTTATCTTTCCATAAGATCAATCTAAGTTGTCAAAATAAAAAAGAGGAGATTGTTGGACTAGGTTAGTTAAACCTATGTCATAAGCCTCTTTTGATCTTAACAATGGAGATTGATTAGTTCTAATGCTTTGAGTAAGTGTTATTTTGTAGATTATAAGATTTATTTTCATTAGAAGTTGGATGGAAATCAAAATCTCCATCTTTTAGAAGAACATCAAAATTTATAGTGGGTATCCCCTAAATCGCGACCGTGGGCCAAAGGAATTAAGGGGCAAATTCATAACCGTGACTCAGCCGAAGCAGCATTGGTTGATTCATAGAGGAATTCGCGGTGGCATTCACGTCAAAAGTCGCAATCGCGAATTTTATAGTAATAAATGAGGGAACCAAAGCCACAACCACCACATGTCAAATGTCCATGGAATCTGTTGGATATCAAAAATCACGAGGGCAAAGATTTAGTCACAATTGTGACTCAAGAATTTGTAGTTTCCTCACCAAACGGAGGAATTTGCGAACTCAAGACAAAGCTAACTCACGACCATGACTTTTAAGTTATTGGTTGAACACAATGGCTTTATTTCTTAGACAACCAATGGATAAAGAACATGTGGACTAGCCGTTGGACATAAAACGGGGTTCTCTGCCGCCATTTTTGGCTCCTTAGTGCAAATTGAAAATTCATGATTGCAAAATGAGAGTGCGATCGCGACTTCTATTTGACAAACATTTAATGCACAATCTACCTAGCACAACTTAGAGATTTTGGGATAGCTTTTGAGTAACGTCTCTTTGGTAGATGCGGGCTATAAATACTCCATCAAATTGATGTAAATGCAAGAGAAATCAATTAATTATAACCAACTTTTGCCAATTTGCTACTTAATTTTTTACTCTTCTTTGATTGTTTGTTGTGAGCAATAAACACCTTTGTAAGTAGGTTGAGAGTTAGCCTAGAATATAAAACTCTTGTAAGAGGTTAAAGTGTGAGCCTATCCAAAATACTTGTGAAAGGTTTTTGTGCGAGCGTAAAAACATGAGGTGTAAGGGTTTTATGTGAGCCATAAAAAACAAGTTGTATAATAAAGTGTGAACTTAAAAACACTAGTTTAGTTGAGTAAAATACCTAATTATGAAGAATTAGGGAGTGGATGTAGAGTTTGTTAACACTTGAACCACTATAAACTTGTTGTGTTGATTTTTCTCTTCTCTTTCTTAACTTGCTAAGCACATTAACCTTTCTTTTTAATTTTTAATCAGCTACCAATTCAACCCCCTTTTCTTAGTGCACTAGGCCAATAAGACCAATGATTTTATGCCACGTGGACTAGCCGTTAGATACAGTTCAAAAATTGCGACCTCGAATTTTACTCTTAACTGCGAATTTTGTCTGACAAGCATTTAATGCATGATATGCCAAACACAACTTAGAGGTTTAAACATTATTTCTTTGTAACACCTTTTTGGTGGTTATTGGCTATCAATACACCACCAAATGGACTTGAATGCAAGAGAATAACCATTGATTGTGCCAAAACTCTTGCAAAGTTAATTCTCACAACTTTAATTCTTTATTTATTTGTACATAGTTTGTTGTGAGCTTTAAACACCTAGGGGTTGGGTTTGAGAGTGGACCCTCATATAAAAAACTTTTGTTTAGGTTTGAGAGTGAGCCTTAGAAAACTCTTGTATAGGTTTGAGTGTTAACCTTGGGAAAACACTTGTAAGGTTTGGTGTGAGCTTAAAACACTAGATTGAGTGTAAGCTTTGGGAAAACACTTATGAGGTTTGGTCTGAGCCTAAACACTAAGTTGAGTGTGAGCTTGTAAAACACTAGTGATTTAGTGAAATGCCCAATTGATATATTGGGGAGTGGATGTAGAGTTGGTTAATACCTGAATCACTATAAAACTCTTATGTTCATTCTTCTTCTACTCCTTTCTCTAATCTTTTAATTATGTGCGCTTCCTCTAAATTTCAAATTTGCTGCCAATTCAACCCCCTTTCTCGGTGCACTACGACCAACACAATTAATATTGATGATATTTTTTAATGATCATAATTAATAAGCTTTTTTTATTCATCTTATATTTTAGTATATATTGTGTATTTTTTTTGTTGAATAGGCATATCTCAAGCATGAAGAGTATCTTAATAAAAAAATTATGATGTATAATGAGATGACAATAAATATTAAAAAGGATATTGCTATTAAAAATATTGCCAAATCCTTTATTGACATCACCAATAATTCAAACACTAAGGTATATTCAACTTTGTTATAATATGATGTTGAATTTGTAAAAGTCTCAAAGGGAGAAAAACATCTTCAACTATCAATCCTTAATCTCATAAAAGATCTCATAAAAAAAGAAGATTTAATTTTGAAGATGAAGACATTAAGATTTTATTAATGGAACAATGGCTATTAAAAATCTTAATAAAATTAAGCTTGTTGTGTATGACCTTTTATGAAAAAGTGATGAAAACTAAAGGAATTGATGAAGTTACTTTGGTTTTTGCATTTTATTTAGTCCAACATGAAATGCTTGTAAAAGCATTTATGCAGCAAATACCAATCTTAGGAAGATTTGGATTTATAATTTTATTCAACAACATGGAGGTTAAGACATATGATTTGAAATATTTATGCTAAAAGTTTATTATGTAATGACTTTTGAATTGATTATTGGTATTATAAACTTATTAGCCCTTATGCACTAAGAATGAGGATTGAATTGGTGGAAAATTTAAAAATTTTAAGGAAACACAATCAAGTAAAAGATTAATGAAAGGAAATGAAAGAATCAATGTAAGAGATTTATAGTGGTTCGTGTGTTAACAAACCCTATATCCACTCTTTAATTTACCAATTTGATATTCCACCAACTCACTAGTGTTTTACAAGCTCACACTAAACTTAATGTTTAGGCTCACACTGAACCCTAATTGCAATTGTATTGAAGGCTCACACACAACATTAAAAGAGTTTTACTAACCAAAAGCTCACTCTAAACATTTCACAAGCGATCAAAGTCACTTAACAACTCAAGTACAATGTAATAAAGAGTAAGAGATTTAAGAATTAAATTTGTAAGAGTTTAATCATAATAAATGGTTAACCTCTTGCATTTAAGGCTATTTAGTAGAGTATTTATGATTTCCAATCACTAACGTGTTGTTAAACAATGTGCAAATCTCCAAGATTTGGTAAGTAATTCTACATTTAATGCTTGTTAGATAGAATTCATGATTGAGATAGATAATCATGATCACAAATTGCATTTCATATTGATAATTACTATTTTGCAGTCAAGACATTCAAATGTGTCTAATGACTAATGACACTTGGAATTTGTTCATTAGTTGTCCAAGATTTAGTCATTGGAATCCTTAATTTTTTACAAACATCTTGATCATGAACAAATATAACATTGGAATAGGGGAATGTATACTGCACCATGAAATACATTGTCCATTTTGGTTTAACCTTGAAATCAAGTTGTATTCATGCCTTAAATCATGATCACGATTTTTGAATATCTAAATGGCTACTTGGACACGTGGCTTGCTTTTACGGGCTTTTTGGGTGATAATTGAAACACTTTTAAAGCCTTTTGAAAGTTATAGTCGTGAGGGTTACTGTAAATCAAACCATGAATCCTATTAGAGCTTTTGGCTTCCATTCTTTCAAGAGATAGTGGTTGCGACACTCAAATAGTGATCACAACCTAAATGTTTGTCACAATTTCTTTGTTTTGGGTGTGATTTACATGACAATTTTGAGACTTAGAGAATTCTTGCTTTCATTCAACTTCTAACCTAATTCCTAATTTATTTTTGCAAAATAAACACTTTTCAAAGGCATTAAAGTCTTTCAATATATCTTGTCAAGACAAAAAAAAAAAAGTTTTGACCTAGGTTTAACCATTATAGTCTAATAATTTCTCCCTTTTTTATTTTGACAATCTAGATTGGATAAGTAAAGTAAATAACTTTTAACATGCATATTGTTGCATGTTTTAAGTGTTTGGCAGTCAATTTTGAGTCAAACAATATAATTCCTTAGATATGGAACATGTTTAATAAATACTTAGGCATTAAATTTAGAGTTATAAGCATACTCTCCCTTAATTGTGTTAGTTAATCCAACATATTAGCATTCAATTTGCATTTCATTGTCTATTTTCTCTCCCCCTTTCTCAAGATTAAAAAGAGAGGGAATGGGAAAGTCAAGAGAGAGGAATTATATCAAGCAACCAAACATAATGATCAAGTAAATACAATGAAGAATAATATTAGCAATAATAGGATAATTAATATTAAAATAATTCATTGAAATAAATACCCAATCATTATAATCAATGCATAAGATTTCAAACATTTACAAATGTTTGATCACATGTTAAGCCTTATAAATTAAAAACATAAAAGAAATAAAAAAAGAAAAGAAAGTGAAGATGAAAATAAGAAAGTAAAAGAAGAAACTAAAATGTGGGTGATGAGTCATCATCGTCATCATCTTTTTGATCACCTTCTTTTTAATTTACTCCTTCTTGATTTCCTCATTCTTCCTCACTCTCCTCCTTATAGTTAGCCAAATGGCAAAAAGTTAGCCTAAGTTTGGATCTCTGTAGTGTCACCATAAAAATGGAGTAGATTGAGCTTTTTAAGAACCTTGCTCAATTGATGTGGGATTTGGTTTATAAAGGCAGGTTGAGGAAGAGAAGGAATATGTACCTTTGTTTCTTTTAGAGGTTCTTCTCAGCTTTCTTTGTTCCAATGGCAATCTCCTTCTTTTATGTTGGACTAGGTTTGTCAAACCTAAGTTATAAGCCTCTTTTGACCTTAACAATGGAGATTGATTAGTTTTAATGTTTTTTTTAAGTGTTATTTTGCAGTATATAAGATATATTTTCATTGGAAGTTGTATGTAAGTCAAAATCTCCAATTTTAAGAAGAACATCCAAATTTGCAATCAGTATCCCTTAATTTGTGATTGCGAATTTGTTATAAAGATAGATGGAACTAGGACAGAAGAATTCATAGTTACGATTCAGCAGAAGGAAGCTTGCTTAATTCATAAAGGAATTCGTAGTGGCTTTCACGCCCTATGTCACGACTGTGAATTTCTTAGTAATAAAGGAAGGAACTAAGTCTACACCATAACACATTAAGTGTCTAAGACAACCATTGAAATATACAAAATTATGAGGGCAAATCATATGTCGCGATTGCAACATAAGAAAGTGTTGTCTCCTCACCAAATAGAGGAATTCATGGTCTCAGTCATGCCCAAGAGGAAGATCAATCATGATGGTGACTTTTAAGTGGTTGGTTGAACACAATGGCTATATTTCTTGGACAACCAATAAGTGAACAACACATGGACTAGTCATTAGACATAGGACAAGGTTCTCTGCTGTGATTTTTGACCCTTTAGTGTAAATTCAAAAATTTCGATTGCAAAATGCCAGTCACGATCACGATTTCTATCTGATAGTCATTTAATATGAAATCTGCCTAGCACAACTTAGAGATTTAGGGATAGTTTTTGAGTAACATATCTTTGGTGAATGTTAGCTATAAATACTCCACCAAATAGATGTCAACGCAAGAGAATTTTCCATTTATTATAACTAAACTATTACAAATTTGCTACTCATTCTTCTTACCCTTCTTGGAGCACTAGGCGAACAAGTGGTATCAGAGCCAAGTCTCACTCCAAACCTTAATTGCGTGAGTAAAGATCATGACACAATAAATAATTCGCACTCACTTTAAGCCATATTTCGATGGAGCAAACTATACTCATTGGAAGTATAAGATGAAAATCTATTTAGATAGTAATGTGGTAGACCTTTGGGACATTGTAGTAAAGGAGTGGAAGCCACCAACCAAAGTGGTGGATGGAAGTGAGGAGTTGATCCTTAGAGAGAAGTGGGCTGAAGGTCATAAGAGATCCAATGGCAGAACTAAAATAACCATGACAATCCTTCTAAGTTCTCTGTCAAGGGAAGAAATTGAAAGGGTCTAACATTGTCTTATTGCTCATGGGATTTGGAAGGTGTTGGAGAACCACCATGAGGGCACTACCATGGAAAAATCTTGCCGACTTGAGATGTATGAGACATAGTGGGAGCTATTTATGATGATGGAGAAAGAAAGCATTATGGATATGACAAATAGACTCCTTGCAATTGTCATAAACATGAAAACGTTTGGGAGAGTTCTCACCAACCATAAGGTAAATTCAAAAATCCTAAAATCCTTACCTCTTGAAAAGTTTGGTGTAAGGGTTTGTAGTATCCAAAAGTCCAACCTAGAGATAGGAAAGGTGCCAACGGATGTCCTAATAGGCAGCTCTTAACTTATGAGCTAACCTTAATGAAGGATGAAGAAATGAATAAAATGAGAGGTCAAGGAAAGAAATCAGAAAAACTAGAAAGGAAGATCCTGGCTCTTAAGTCTTCTTCAAAAAAGAAGGAAGTTGGAGTGGCCTCAAGTGAAGAGGAAAGTGAGAAAGAGGAAAAAGAGCTAGCAATGCTTTCAAGAAGAACTAAGGAGCCGATTAGAATAAGAAAGGAACGAAGAAGCTTCAAGAAAGCAACTCCAAGCCCCAAGGAAATATTAAGTGATGTCACTTGTTTTGAATGTGGCAAGCAGAGCCACATCAAATATGACTGTCCTCAGTTGAAAAAAAGAAGAAGAAAAGAGACAAAGAGAAAAGGAAAAGCTTCAAAGCCACTTGGGATAATAGTTCAAGTGAAGAAGATGAAGAGGAAGAGCTTTCAAACCTATGCTTCATGGCTCAGGAGGATTCACCTAATGAGGTAAGCTCTTCATCTCACTCTTATTCTGAATTTAATATGTTATATGATGTAGATGATGAGCTTTTAGAAGCTATTACCTTAAAATGTGACAAATATAAGTCACAAATGAAAACTTAGAAGAAGAAGTGTACTAAATTAGAAGATGAGTTTAAATCCTTGAATAGTCTTGTAAGTGAATTGAGGGTTTCAAATGAAAAACTCAAGAAGTCTATGAAGAGTCTAACCAAGTCATCTTCATCCCTAACTTCATTAAGAAAAGAGAATGGCTCCTTGAAGGGTGAAGTCATTGAGCTTAAAAACTCAATTTCTAAGTTTCCATAAGTGTAAGAAAGCTTTGGGTACATTTATTATATCACAAAGACCTCCCTTAATTAGGCATGGTCTAGGCTTGAATGGAGCCTCTTCTTCTACACCTTCACTCACAACATTTATTAGAGCCTCAACACTCAAACATCAAGTATTGAGGTTGTTGAAAAGAAAGGTGCTTAAAGCACTAAACCACCATTGCTTAAGTGCAAATGAAAGGTGCAACAAGGCTCAAGGCCTATTTCTAATAAGGTAATCATAGATACATTTACAATAAAAAGTATGCTCATTCAAACACATACAAAAAATTTACTTCTCACCCATTTATACATGTTCAGGTCCACACTCAGATCATATTGGTATGAGAAAAGCCCCCACTTATACCAAGGCAATGCATAGGAGGAAGACATATAAGTCTAAACTCCAATGCCACTATTATATGAAGTATGGACACATAAACATTTATTGCTATATTAGGAAGGCACACCTCAAGTTGGAGGATCGTTTAAAACCTAACCCCTTAGGACC
>CATIWR010193275.1:0-12730 GCA_949677035.1 Omphalea diandra
ACTCTTTGTCTAAGTCAGTCTATAAAGTCACCAAAACAAAATGACTAATCTCAAGGTGAGCAGGTTTTCAACATAGTGATAATCAGTCATGATGGAGGGGCAATATCTCAACAATACTAAATTTCGAAAAACTATTTTACATTAATGTAGATAATACATAAATATACAACTTTCAAGTTTAAAACATCATCAAATTCTGAATTTATGGCTATCAAATTCTTAGAAAACAGAATTATAAGACTGATGAGGTTTCGTCTGGGTACAGGTTGAGTCATAATCAATGAGCTATATCTCTTTCCACACAACAAATCAATTAAAAATACTTTACAAGTATCTAGAAGGGATGTAACCTACAAATTTCATGTTATGTACTTTGTCAAAATCAGAACATAAGGCCATCAAAATATAAGAAAATAGAAAGACTGAGGTGACTTCAGTTGGTTATCACCCAGTCCTAATGAAGGACTCATATCTCCTCACACACACAAAATCAAGCAAAAATGTTTCACATGCAATTATATGTGACATAAAGCTATAACTTTCATATTTTACACTTTCCCTAATTCCTATTCTAGGGTTATGAAATTGTGGATGCAACATGCTGCTTTAACAATAAAACTAACATAGATAGCTCTTGTTTCTCTTGAATTCCAACTTCAATACATGAGCTCTACCTCAAATATTCCATAACTCTCACCAATTAACATATCATAAGGGTTAATTTCATATGCAAAGAAGATAAATTAACTTACATATTTTCCCATAACTAGAAAACCTTTGGATTCTTTCTTAGGCAGCTCACTCTGCTCTTTCTCCTTCTCCTTCTTCTTATTTTTCTTCCATTCTTTCTTTCTTCCTTAGCTCTCTCTCTTTCTTCTATTACCCTCACATTTAACCTCTTTATATTGATCCTAAAGGCTGAAAAATTCCACTTATAAACCTATCATAACAAGATAAAATCATGGTGCCTCATTTCCATTGGTTGGAAGTTCATTTTTCCCCTTTAGTCCCTCTTCTTCACTCTTTCATCACCTTCATCCTTCTCCTAATCCCCATATGCTCCTTATACTTTTAAATAAGCTTTAAAACACCATTATTTATGATGCTATAACATGCACATAATATAAAACAATTTGCCAACTATACAAACATGACATATATGTTCAAGTGTCCTAAATGCAATGGTGCATGTGTCATCGTTGTGCTTATCCAATTCATGTGTCTAAATGATCATTTATCCAATGCATATGTTCATGTAGGATTTCATATCATTTATGCAATAAATATGTTCATGTGATAATGCCAATGAATGTGGATGAGGATGTTACAGTTTTTATTAAAGGCTATATTAATGAGGAAGTATATGTTGAATAACTCCTTAGTTTTGCAAGTCATTGCTTTCCTGACCATGTGTTCAGGATCACCAAAGCCCTATATGGCTTGAAGCAAGCTCTAAGAGCTTGGTATGAGAGGTTGGGCAACTTTCTTGTAAAGAAAGGTTTCTCCAAAGGTTTGATAGATATAACATTTTTCTTTAAAGAGAAGAATGAAGACCTATTATTAGTACAAATATATGTAAATGATATACATATTTGGTGCTACTAATGTTTGCTTATATGAAGATTTCTCTAAAGTTATGAAAAGTGAATTTGAGATTAGCATAATGGGAAAACTCAAATTCTTCCTTAGATTACAAATCAAGCAAGGAAAAGAAGGAATCTTCATTAATGAAGCCAACTATATAAAGGAACTAATCAAAAGATTTGGTATGGAAAACAACAAATCGTGCAAAACTCTAATAAGCACCAACATCAAGCTAAGCATGGATGAATATGGTAAGGTTATGGATAAAAAACTGTATAGAGCTATGATTGGTAGTTTACTCTATCTCATAGCCTATAGGCCAGATATTATGTTCAGTGTTTGCTTGTGTAGTAGATATCAATCTAATCCTAGGGAGTCTCATTTGCATGTTATAAAACACATACTCAAATATCTTGTTGGTACTCCCAACTTAGGATTTTGGTATCCTAAGAGTTTTTCATTTGAGTTCAATGCATTTTCTGATGTTTATTTTGTTGGGTGTACCTTAAATAGAATGAGTACTTCAGATACATGTCAATTATTTGGTCAATGCTTGGTGTCTTGGAGTAGCAAAAAGCAAAACTCTGTTGCTTTATCAAATGCTAAAACTGAGTGCGTGGCAATCGGTCTTTGTTGTGTTCAAATCCTATGGATGAGGCAACAACTTTTTTTTTTTATTTTTTTATCACAAAGTAGTTTTAAATCAAGTCGCCAATAAGTGTGATAACACTAATGACATCAATTTGTCTAAGAATCTCATACAACATTTTAGGATTAAACATATAGACATTAGACATCATTTTCTTAGGGATCGTGCTAATAGTGAAGATATTGTATTAGAATCTATTGATACTAACTATCAATTGGTAGATATTTTCACTAAATCTCTTTCTGATAAAAAGATACAATTCATCAAAAAAGAACTTGATATGATTGATGGGAATACTTTGGATTAACTTTAACATGTTTTTTTCTTCACCTTTGTCAATCTATATATGGCTATTGTTGGTTGATACTTGATACGTTGCTTAAATTGATTAACCTTAAAGTCTTTAGACTCAATAAGCTAAAGCTTTTAATTATATATAATCTTGATCAAAATGTCCATATATTAATTGAATTCATGACTATATCATTGAGTTTGATTAATAATATTCATCAGCTAAGTTTTCAAAATGGTTGCATCTTTGAAAAATATGTTTTAAACTTAGTTCTATTTTGAAAAACATGGTCAACGGTCATTGTGTGGCTCCCAACGACTGTTGTATTGTTGGTGAGTTCCTTACTTTGCTTTTGTTAGTCCCCATAATCATTGTGTATTTGCAACAACCGTTGTTCTTCATTCAATGGCCATTGTGAGCATCCACCATCATTAGATGAAGAACACTTGCTTAAGCAAACTAACGATCATGTCCAACAGTCATTAAACACTCCAAACAGTCATATTTTTAAAACAAGAGAGCTCTTTGAACTTCTATATAAACCTCCTCTAACCTTAAAGTTAGTTAACTTTTTTATTACTTTACTGTGCTTTCAACTCTCTCGCTCTCTCTCTCTTAAAGTGTTGCTAATTCTTTTACATACTCATTTACATCAAACATCAAACACTTCATCAATGATACCCAAACCAGACTCAACTAAGAGCTATAAGCAATCAACTCGTAAAAACCCTCATCCCTCTTACTCTACCTCTGAGATTGAGAAGAATTTAGCCTCCATGCTTGCCTAACAAAAGAAATCAACTACAAAACCATCCTTAACACAATAATCATCCAAAAAAATCAAAATCCGGTTAAAAACCCAAAGGGAAAGGAAAAGTATCAGAAATAAAACATACTTTTCCCTTGCTCAAATAGTTTCATCTCAAGATTGAAAAAGAGAATGAGTTAGTTCTAAAGATGCTAAAGAGGCACTTAGGAGGTGGAAAGTTTCTTGAGTGAAATGATCTTCAAAGATATGGGCTAGTTGAAAAGGCGAAAGAGCTTACGGTGGGAATTGGATTGGAGTTGTTCTGCCATCTCAAAGAACCCTCCTACCTATAACTCACAGTGGAATTCCTCACCACTTTGGAGGTGTTAGGCAGTGACTGTGACGTGTTTGCCCAAAAAGGCTTAATAAAATTTAGATTATTTGAAAAAAAGTACACCTTAGACCCAACGATTTGGCAAAGTACTTTGATGTTACTCTTAAGGATAATAGAGCCTCCTCATACATTTAACGTTAATGTGAATTAATTCTGAAAGTCTATCACTGATGGAAAAAGCAACTACAATGACAACAACAAGTCATCAAAAATTAATTGTCAAGCCTTGAGAATAACCCATCAATTCATTATATGGAATATAAATGAAAGAGCTCAGTCAAACAACAATTGCATAATCACTAATTTGTTCTATCTATGGTGTATGAAGAATAAACAAAAGATCAACACTCTATTGTTCTTGATGCAAAGGATAGATGGAGAGGTGGACAAAGCCAATGAGTTTATGATGCATCACTACATCATAAATATTGTTAAGTATGTGAAAGTCATTCCCCAAACAAAGGATGAACTGGAAGAGAAAAACATTATGTTAGAGAAACTGCCACACATTGAATCTATCAATGAAAAGATGTTTCTCTGCTTGGGAATCTTGTAAAGATTGGATTCAGGTCTAATCAAAAGATTGCTAGAAGAAGGAGAAATTCCTTAATAAGAAGAGGAGAATAAGGACATTGGGGAAGTAATAAGAATAGGGGTTACAATAGTAGAAGGGATTAGAATAAGTGATCTTGCTCCTGCTACATCTAGTCCATCTCTCACTATCTTTGAGAGAAAGGTTCTTAAGCAATTATACACCATTTTTAATGCAGTACAAAGTATTGAATCTTCTATTGTCTCCCTACACTAGAAAGTGTTAAAACTTCAAAGGGACATGAAAGACATCAATTAGACTTTGGATTGGATAGTAGAATGGTTAAACTTGTAACCAGGGACTTTAAGTACTCCAACTGAGCCAGATGTAACAGATAAGCCTAAGGACAAACCTTAGAACCATCCTTAGGACCCTTAGCTCAAACCAATTTTTTCCCTACTCCCTTATATTGCATATTTACTTTATTTCATTACATTTGTCTTTGTTTTCTTTCTTAAAAATAACTAATGTAATGGAAAATAGTTCAAATGCAATAATATGTTAACTCATTTTGTTTATACTATTATTTGATTCTAAAATATGTTAACTCATTTTGTTTATACTATTATTTGATTCTACTTTCTTTATTATTATTATTATTCTTGTCTCTTTCTTTATGATAATGACAAAGGGGGAAAAGGTAAAGGAATGTGAAGGTAAATGGATAGGTAAAAGGAATACAAAGGTAAAGGAGAAGGATGATATACCAAAGGTAAAAGTAATGGTAAATAGAATGTGATATGTAAAAGGTTCGTATACATGGTCAAGAAGGAGAAGTAAAAAAGTATGTGCATGATAATAACTTGATGTATAAAGGAGAGTAACTTGATATGAGAACTTGTAGTAAAAGTGCATATAATATGAAATTAAGGGCTAGTAACATGAACATATTATTATAACTTAGAGGTAAATCATATTGGTTGATATTTTCATACACTTAAGGGTGAGTTAGAATCTGATTAACTCCATCATATGATGTATTCTTTTTTTTTGCAAGGTTGATTAACTTTGATAGATTGTTTGTCATCATTAAAAGAGGGAGAATGTTAAACCTAGCTTGGAAGTATGGTGAACCAAACTTGTTTTTATGATTAGAAACACATCTAAAAGTAACCTTTGTCTAAAGTATTTTTGTAAAATCTTGTAGGTACATCAATTTATAGAGTAAAAATGTTTGAAGAAAGATTTATGGTGAAAACTCTAAGTATTCAACTTCAACAGGTGTTGCCATATTTCAATAGGCATTGTGACTTACGCAACGAGCATTGAACGATCTTAACATGCCTTGAAATGACACCCAAGTATGAGTAAAGTCTTATAGACCTCTCAACTAGTGTTTTTTTCAAGCACAACAGGTGTTGGATTACTCAATCACTTGAGTTGTACAAGCCTCTTAGCGACGAGCGTAGATCTTTACATCTCAACTGGTGCTAGACCAAGTGACTTGATTTGAGTAAAATTCTCAATATCTCGACACGATTGTTGGATTTTATCAACCAACATTAGAGAAGTTCCCAAGCAAAGCTAAGATATCTAGATCCTCCAACGAGACACTCTAAAAAATACAATAGGCATTGAGATCACTTAACGGACATTGAAAGTTCACCAATAGCTATTGAAGTACTGCTGAAAATCTTGAAAAATAAAGCATCAGGTTCACATCCTCCTAGAAACTTGCAACAGGCATTATTTATATCTCAACAGGAGTTGAAGTTGAATTCCAACAGGCATTGTGAATCACCAACAACCATTAACGTGTTGTTGAATAAAAAATGGATAAAGTCAGAAGAGGAACATCTAGACAAATCTCTTTCTAACAGCTAGTTGCAACAGGTGTTTCGACAGTGCCAACTACCATTGAAATTGTATTTTATTTGAAAATCACTAGGATGATGACCGAACAACAGACATGGAGAATGTATAATAGCGTTGAGTGTTCACTTTGGTGACAGGAAGTGACAGTCTTTTTTCTAATGGCTAGTTCCATGTCTTTGCCTATAAAAGGATCCTCTAACAACGTAAACAAAAAAAAAAAAGAGAAAATGTTCAAAAATTTAGTATTTCTATTGTAAAAGTTATCTTTAAATAAAAGGGTTGAAATAAGAGAAGATCTTTATCAAAACCTGTAAGATTTATCTTCAAAAATAGAGTTTAAAGAACAAGCTTTCAGACTTTTCTCAAAAATCTCAACCAAATCAAACATACCTTATAAGTGTATTCTGAATTGATTATTACTTGAGTGAGAGATTTTCTTCTCTCAACTTTATAAGTTTTAATTTCATTTGAGAAAATTTTTGGTTGGGAGATCTTAGGAGATCTAAAATCATACACTGTGAAAGATTTAAGGTAGTACCTATAAACTACTTTAAGAAACGATCTTAGTAGCACCTATAAGTCTACTTGTAACGGCTTAATAATGCCCAAAAACTACTACTATAAAGGTAGTTGATAAGACATGTAAGCTATTTAGATAGTGAAAGGCTCTAGGGGAATACTAAAGGAGAGAATATAGACAGGTTGTGCAAAATCTCTATAAATTTTATCTCGATTATTTATTAGTTTCGTACTTGTTCTATTTTCTATTGCTAGTCATTGCCCTATTCAACCCCCTTTTAGGGGCAGGAAGGGACAATAATATGGAACCTCCATGTTTCTCTTAAGCTTAAAATCTTTCTTTGGTTGTGTGTTAGAAATTATATCCCTATGCTTGATAATTTGTTTTACAGGAGAGAGTGTTAGTAATTTGTGTCCAATCTATGGGCAAAAGGCTGAAATAGTTTTGCACATGCTCTTTCTACTTAACCATGCAAGAGCAACATGGTTTGTATCTTCTCTTACTCTAAGTTTTAACTCATCTTCTCATTTTAATTTCAGTGAATGGTGGAAGATGATGGTGGAGGCTTTACCTAACTATAAGGAGCTTGTGGCTTATTTGATTTGGTTTATATGGTTGGCACACAACGAGAAGGTGTTTTCTAACAGAGAAATTGACCCTCATATTTTTGTTAGAAGGGTTCTTGAAAATGAGGTATCTTTCTAGCTGAGCTTGCTATTAAAGATGGAGTAGCAGTCCAAGACTCTCCCAACTCACTCTCCATCTCAATGGCGTTGGGAGCCACCAATTTAGGGTGTTATCAAATTGAATGTGTATGCATTGTGTAACTCACACACTATTATTTCCATTATTGTAGTTGTGTGTAAAGATTGGACAAGCAAACTCATTTATGGCTTTATTAGAAAAATTGTCTATCATTCCCCTTTGATCGCTAAGGCCTATACTCTAAGGGATGCAATCATTCTAGCAAACTTTCTTCTATTGACCAAGATAGCTTACGAGTTTGACTCATTAGTGGTAGTTGCTAGTGTTAACAACCATACGCAGGAGATCCCTTGAGAGATAAAGCCTATTGTGGAGGATATTCGAAGATTATCTTTTTCCTTTCAATTGTGCACTTTTTAGCATATTCCTAGGATTTGCAATCAAGTCGCTGACTAGGTTTTGAAATATGAATCTCTGTTATATAACCTAAGTTGGTATGCTAATGTTCCTAAAGAATTAGGAAGGCTTATCTTCAAAGATGTATAATATCTTCCTTGATATGGTAATGACATGATCTTTTTATTGGAAAAAAAAAGGTCAAAGAAAAGACCCTACAACCCATTTATGTCAAAGACTTGATAATGACGATGTCGTTCAAATGTCACCATTATTACTAGGTGTAGTTATACTTATGAGCTCATCCCCTCTTTTAAACTCAAACAATCAAAATAAATTGAATTACTTACTTAAATTGATTTAATAATCCTAATTCCAAATATTTCATACTAACAAGAACTCCAAATTATCTAAGATCTAATAAAGAAAAAGTGAAAACAATATCATTATTACTTAATTTTCTCAAATCCAACTGGAGATATCATCCTGTCACCACTATTACTATCTAAAATTTCTTCTTTACTTGTGGTGTCTAAATCTAGCATTTATCATTGCTACCTATATCCAATTTCATACACATTGATTTTTTAAAAGGTAAAAAGGAGAAGAAGAGGGCAAAATGATTCGGGAAAATAATAAGAAAAAGGGCCTTATATTTATCATTAGCTGTGGTAATCGATTTTCTTGGGTGAACAAGTTGGATTATTTTCTTAGACTATGAATTAATGATGACACTAATGGTGATTAATAGCTTTCACATATCTGAACGCCCTACAAACAAGTCCCTACTCTATGAACGGATAATTTTTTAGGCAAATGAAAGGTTGAAGACCAATCAAAGATATCGTTTGAACAACTATTTATAATAGTCAATGACCAATAATGTTTAAATGGTCCAGAAGATACCTATTTTTTAATCTTCAGAGATCATATAGTTATAGGTATAAATAGTTTTCCCATATCTCGATATCAGTTTGTCAATGATTATCATCAACAAGTTTAAAAATAATATCTCAAATACACAATTACATTACTTTCTACTATTTTCTATCATCTTCAATCTATAAGAAACACAATCTAGTTTAAGCATCAGATTTGCTATGGGATTCTTAGTCCCTTTTAGCTCATTTTCTTATCCTTTTGTAAGGTTGCCTCAACTAACTCGAGATCAAAGGCCATCAATTGACATTGTTTATGGGAACCTTTTCCTACTTTCTCTAATTAATATTTCTTTTGGGAATTCACGCCCTAGATTTTAAGCTAAAAATGGCCAATTATTCCAAGAGCATGCCTCATCTCTCTCAGGAGGAGGAAAATTTCTCACACTATGCTAATCAAACTAAAAACCTATCAACCCTATTATCAACATCGTAATTGATGATGACTTGATGCAATTTCAAGTAGGCTCAATCTAGTCCATGCAGGCTACCTTAACCTTTTTCCAATCACAGATAACCCAAGCCCCTACCTCTAGCCTAGTAGGTCTAAGGCCCTAATAACCTTAAACAATCTAGCAGAGGAAGCCATTCAAAAGTTGAATGCATTAGAGTCCAAAACCACATAGCTGGAAGTAGGAATAGGACCAGTGACTGGTAACTAGTCCCTCGATAAAATTGAATCAAAGGAGGTGGCAAATTCAGAGAATGTCTACTCTAAGGAGAAAATGGTTGAAAAAGCATTCGACAAAAGAAGCTCTAAACCCTTTATAAATAGATACCTTGAAGCTTCTTTCTTAGTCTAGAAGATCATTGTGGAGAAGTTCTCTGCAAGTGGAAGCTCCCAAGCTTACTGACTTATGACAAAGTAGGGGACTTCTAAACCCACCTCTCCATTTTTCAAACGACAATGCTCCTTAACGACATATCATGCGCAATCCTCTATAAGGTCTTCCTCATTATGTTGATAGAGGCTGCACAGAGATGGTACTTGTAGCTCTTCATTGGGTCAATCAACTTGTTCAATGAGTTAGAGGAGGCATTCCTCACCAAAACAAATTTGCTACTAATGTTCCTCATAAAAAGAAAATAACTTCTTTGAGATCTTACAGGTAACGAAAGGGAGAAACCCTTTGAGAATACATCAACAAGTTCAATAAGGAAGTCATGCAAATCAAAAGCATAAACATGGAGATTGCAGTAGAGGCCGTGTAAAGTGACACAATGTTCGAGAGACTCGGCGATAAGCTCCACATAAAGAACATTGATTCTTATTAAGACTGAATCACCCTAGCTCAAGATACATTGAGCTGGATGGAGGGAAAAGGGAGGAATGCAAAAATAATGACAAATGGAACCAGAAGAAGTCCTAAGATAGGAGAACAAAGACTTTCCAACAAAGGACTCCTCCGTTTGATAGAGCTAGGAACAATCGGGATTGATAATTAACATCCCTTTCAAAACTAAATGTAACATTCTCCTTTAGAGTAAAGAGAATATGAATAATATTCAACACCCTCAAAGGCTGAACCCTAAAAGGGAAATCAAAAGGGATAAAACTTGTTTTATAGGTTCCATGAGGACTACGGGCATGACACTGAACAATGTTGGAACCTCAAAAAATTATTTTATTTTAATAATGAAGTAATTAAAATCAAATTTTTAAATTTTATTTAATTCGATCCTTGAAAGGTTAAAGTGAGATTTTAATTTTTATTGATACAAAAATTAAAAACTATCTAAATTGATACCATCTCCTATCAAAATATTGAAATAATTAGACAATCAAAAATATTTATCCTAAATTTAATATGTAACAAAACCAATTTTGTTGACATAACTAACTCTTCAAAAATAAAATTTTCAAAATTTAAAACAATGAAAATTTTCAAATGCTAACTTGTTCACCCCTAATTAAAACCTTTTGACATGTTTGATTATATTAAAAAATGAAAAATAGAATTCTTTTCTAATAAGTGTTATTAGGATTTCAATATTTTTGTTTGATATATGGATGTATAAGAAAAATAATAAAATATTTTGAGTTTTAAAATTTTATTTTTAAAATTTTAAATTAAATTAAGATATCAAATATAAAAAATTCTATTTTTTGTTTATTTTTTTTGTAGACCAAACATGCTCTTAACGTGCCCTTTGCCATTCCTTTAAGTTCCAACCAAGGCTATGAATACCAATTAGTCTCGAGTGTAGGTACGCCCAAGTCTCGTGGGGAAGGGACTAATAGCAATAGGTGTTAGGAATACAATCAATGAAATGACTTTTTTCTTTTCCTACAAATTGTTTAAGGTATTTATTATAAGGGTTACCATATGCGGAAACGTTCTACGTGGGAGGACATGAAAGATTCTTGTGTTTTCTGTCTTTTTTTAGCCAACTGCCAATCACAATTGTTCTTGGTCGGTCCAGCTAAGCGGAGGTACATAACCTTTTCCGGATGTTGATGTTAACGTTATGACATATGGTATGCACTGAAATATAATTTTTAAAAATTATTATTAAAATAAAAAATAATTCAAATATATTTTAAAATTAGACATAATATAAACAATACAATGTAATTAACCATTATAAATTTAAATAAATACATCTTATTTTTCTTATTTATTATTAATTTTCAGTTTTTTATTGTGCTAAAAATATTATATTTTAAACAAATAAAATTTCAAAATGTCAATAATATAATTGAACTCATAAAATCCTTCATATTTTTTAATTAAGATTTCCTGTACTAGCACTGACAAGTGACGCGACCTCCTCTGTCCTCGTTAGGGCCTCTCTCTCTCTCTAATCTTCATCTTTTCCTCTCCACGCATTTGGTTGTTGGCTTTGCGGCTTATTCTTTCTAAATTACTGAAATACCTTTGATTATATATATTATACACTTTATTATTATTATTACAAAATGTGGTCATTACCATCTGCATCAGAAAAAGGAAATATTATTACTCCCAAAAGGCAAAACTTATGTTATGTAAACAATTTTAAAAAAAGAGAAAAAAAATCTTATGTGAGAGAATCCATTATTGTTGGTGTAGGTTACTAAATTCACATGATACAGGTTGGCGTTGGAGTCACGTTTTGATCTATGTGGGACCCTTTTTTTTGGAAGATAGCGCAGCCACAATCGTTGGATTTCTTGACCTTAAATGTAAAATGGGGACCACAAGACGAATTTAATTAAAATACAGGAAATAACTAAACAAGGCAAATTTGAGAGTGGGGTTGGCCCTAAGTGCCATAATAGAGTTCCATATATGGTAAGGTAATGGTCATTGGTCAACCTTGTCCACTGTGATTTCCAGATCAGTCTAAAATTATCTCTTTCTATTTTTGGAAGCCTATTATTTTCTGCCAAGTGTGACACATCAAACTGATATGGCGTGTGTAGTGTTTTTCTTTTATTTGTTAATCTGAGTTGAAGTTTTATGTGATTTTTTTTGGTGTTTAAGAATGCACACTTATTAGTTTCTATTGTTGGACCGACCATTATATTGCAGAAAATTCGTTGACAACTTCGGCATGCCATTTTGAATGCAAAACTTTTATATATATATATATTGATGAATTAAGTTTTTCATCATAAATATTATTCTATTTGTAATTAATCGTAATTATATTGAATAAGTGTGTATATCTAATTGCATGTTATTAATATATTTCCGTATATTTGTAATCCTATTTTCAATATTGAAATCATTGGCTAAATTTGAATAATTAAAATTTTAAAGAATAAAAATAATATTTTATGATATTTGTTATCTTCCTTCTGGACAGTTGTACATATAATGTAACGTCAAATTTGACATGCAGATTTATATATTTTTTTATTAAATTTTATTAATTACTGTTTTGATAAAAATCAAAGTGCGTCTATATATATATATATATATATATATATATATAAAAATATATATATATATATATATATATATATATATATATATATATATAAAAATTTAAACAATATATTATATATAGTTTTTTAGTGTGTGTGAAAATATAAACAAACCTATTTTTATGGGATGAGAGAAGCTTGTGTGTATATATACATATATAGACACACTTGAATCAGGAATAAT
>CATIWR010193324.1:0-33867 GCA_949677035.1 Omphalea diandra
TATATATATATATATATATATATATATATATATATATATATATATATTACTTTAATTATATATATAATATGATATTATTATGATTATATCATATTATTTTATTACTATATTATTATATAATATATTATTATACATTAATATATTAACAATAATATTACATATATTATTATACTAATATCATATTATTTAATATAAAATTATATATTATTATTATTTCTATTTATTAATATATTTATATTACAAAATAGATCTTTCAGTTATAAAATGTTAGAAATGATAATAGAGAAGAGATTATTAGAGTAGAGATTATACCTCCCACTCTGTGGGACCCTTGAAATAAATCATTGTTTAGACTCGAAAATATTAAATATATTTTTATAAATATTTATATTTATTAGATGTATATATAAATATTTTAGGTGTATAATTATATTTTGTTATATATTTATTAATTGATAGCATAAAATAATTGTATTTTATAATATAATAAATTATTTTTTAAAAAAAATAATTTGAAAATAATAGAAAAAATAAAAAAATAAAAAAATTTTGCCCGTAGGGAAGGGAGAAAAATTTCTCCCATCACACAGGGGATGAGGGATGCCTCCCGCTTCCATCCTAGCTCATTGTCATTCCTACAAAATATGTGTTAAGAAGTGATTTTTATGTAAAGTGATGACATATAATAATTAATTTTTTCACTTTACAAAATAGATTATGATATTTTAAAATATTTATCAAAATACGATTTTTATGTAAAGTGATGTTATTTTAAAGTTGATTTATTGATTTTATAAAATAATATATAAAATTACTCAATTCTCATAATAACTCTAATTATTTCATGACTTCATATAATATTATATACATTTCTCTTTATTACAAAATATTCTACACTTTATTTACTTTTTTGTAATATTTATCATTTTAGTAAAAATAAGAAGATTATATAATTAATCACTATTTTCTTATCATATTATTACTTTTGCAAAATAGATCTTGTATTATAAAATATATGTTAATAAACGATTTTTTATGTAAAATAGTGATGCACAATAGTTAATTTTTTCACATTACAAAATAAATTATGGTATTACAAATTATTTATTAAGTGACATTTTTTTTATGTAAAGTGATGAATCATCAAATTCTTTTTCATCTTATCGTTTTTCTCATTCATCTTGTCATTTGCCATAGTTTAATGGACCTAAATTTTACTATAATAGACTTGAAAAGAAGTGTAAGTATTGTCTCCAATCTCTAAAGGCATCAATGTGGGGTTCACGAATAAAATAAATCCAAAAAGGAGATTCTTCACATGTCCTAAGGGTGAGGTAGAGTGATTTAAGTTTGCAATTTCTTTTATAAGATTTGGTGTTATTGGGTGTTGATATTTACAGGGAGAAGCAAAATGTCAACACTTTGAGTGAAAAGATATTGAGTTTACTGTAAGATTAATTAAAATATGGATGACAATTCGTGTTGTGTCGTATCGAGATATGTGTATAACACAAAAATGTTCAATCCAAACAAAATTTGTTTAATTAATCGTGTCAAAATTGTTGGCCCTATTGCACCAAGAAGGGAAGGTTGAATTGGTGGCAAATTTGGACATTTGATTTTAGAGGAAGCACACAAGAATGAAAGATTAAAGAAAAGGTAGGAGAAAAATGAACACAAGAGTTTTATAGTGGTTCGAGTATTAACTAACCCTACATTCATTCCCTAATTAACCAATTAGGTGTTTCACTCAATCACTAGTATTTTACAAACTCACATTCAACTTAATGTTTAGGTTCACACCAAACCTTACGAGTGTTTTCCCAAGACTCACACCAAACCTTACGAGTGTTTTCCCAAGACTCACACTCAACCTATACAAGAGTTTTATAACTAGGCTAACTCTTAAATCTAAGGGCTCACTCTCAAATCAAACAAAAGGTGTTTAAAGCTTACACTAAACTATGTACAAAGAAATGAGGAATTAAAGTAGAGAATTAACTTGGCAAGAGTTTTGACACTATCAATGGTTCTTCTCTTGCATTAACATCAGTTCGGTATAAAATTTATAGCTCATATCCACCAAAGAGATGTTACTTTAAAACTATAAATAAATCTCCAAGATATGCTAGGTAGATTCAACATTAAATGCTTATCAGGCTGCAGTAGTGGTCGCTACTAACTTTTTGCGGTCATGAATTTTCAATTTGTACTGAGGAGTCAGAAATTAAGGCGATAACCTTGTCTTGCGTCTAACGGCTAATCTACGTGTCAGTTGTCCATTGATTGTCCAAGAAAATATAATCGTTGCACTTTTTTGATGGATCTTAAACTTCACGATCGTGACTTTGTTGTCATAGGCGCAACTAGGACCGTGAATTTCTTTGTTTGTTCAGGAAGCATCAACTCCATGATTCACGGTCTCGACCATGTCTTCGCACTCGCAATTTTTCATTTCCAACGGTTGCCTTAGACACTTGGTGTGTTATGGCTATGACTTTGGTTCCTTTCTTTGTCACTATGAAAGTCACAATCATAAACCCAACGCGACACCCACCTCAAATTCCTCTGTGACTTGAGCTTACTTTTCTTCTGCTAAGTCACGGCTATGAAAGTGCCCATGAATTTCTCTGGCCTAGCTTCTTCCATGCTTAAAGCTATTTCGCGGTCGCTATTTAAAATAACCACACCACAAATTTGAATGATCTTTACAATGTTGGAGATTTTGAATTCCAATGAAAATGACTCTTATAAACTGTAAAAACAACACTTAGAATTGACATTAGAACTTTCAATTTATATTGTCAAGATTAAAAGATAGTTTTGACTTAGGTTTGAATAACCTAGTCTAACAATCCCCCCTTTTTTTGTTTTGACAATTTAGATTGAACATGCAAAGGATAAATAATCAATTATGCATGCTCCTAAGAGAATGATTGTGAAGTGATTCAAATCATAATTATGAAATTGTTACCCCTTAATCCATACTCCCCTTTCGTTATTCTAATAAGATCATTGTCAATTTTATCTCATCTTTTTGTATGTTTCTTCTTTGTATATTTAGTCAATTATCTCTCTCCCTTTGTCAAGATTAAAAAAAGAGAAATGAGAGGGAATGAGAGAGAGAATAGGAAATATGAGAGGGAAATTCTACAAACTTTGTTAATTATACAAACCCAAATTAGAATAGGAAACATAAGTAATTTTGCATAATTGATCACAATATGTCACATAAGAAGATAAATGGATGAAACATAAATGTAAAATAATTCAAACATTTAAAAGATGCTTAAACACACAAACTAAGGCTATAAATTGTCATATATTGGCCTAGTATAGAGTATATGATTTTTTATAATTGATTTGAACATTTGAAATGTAGAAAACCTCAAATGCAAAATGAATTGCTTCAACTCATCACACAAGTAATCAAATCAAATATGTCAATATATAGATATATCAAGTAATAAAACTCCCCCTAAATGTATGCATAAACATATTAAGTTAAAAACATAAGGGATAAGAGATACATTACAAGTTTAGTATCAATTCCTTGATACCAAATAACTATTTAAAACTTTATCCCTTCTCCATTAGCAATCTCCATTCACCTTTAGATTTTTCATGATGAGAATTTAGTAAATGAGTCCTCATCCTGCAATATCAAACAGTTTGCTTTGGTACCTAAATATACTTGTGTTATCAGGGGTTAGTTTTGGAAGGATCCTCCAATTTAAGGTGTGCCTTCCTAATATGGCAAAATACATTGATATGCCTATATCTCATGCAGTAATGATATTGGAGCTTAGACTTATAAGTCTTTCTCCTATGCACAACTTTAGTATGAGTAGGAGGCCTTCTCATACTTTGGTTATGAGAGTGTATGCAAGTGCATGAGTGTTTAGGAGTAGAAGAGAATTTTTTATGTTTGTGTGGTTGAGCATATTTCTTGTTATAAAATGTAAGCATAATTTGCTCTTTGAGCCTTGGCTCTTGAGCCTTGGGAGGCCTTTACTATGCCCTTAGGCATAGGTGGCTTAGTGTTAGGAGAGCTTTTTTCCCCATGACCTCAACACCTAAAGGTTGAGGTATTGATGCTCTAATGAATGTAGTGGGTGAAGAACTAGATGAAGAGGCTTCATTGAAGCCTAAACCATGCCTAACTAAAGGAGATCTTTGTGATATAATAAGTATATCCAAAGTTTTCTTTCGCTTATAAAACTTAGAAATAAAATTTATAAGCTCAATGACTTCATCCTGTAAGGAGTCATTTTCCCTTCTCAAGGAGGTTAAGGATGAAGATGACTTGGATAAACTCTCTAAGGACTTTTTGAGTTCTTCATTAGAAGTCCTCAACTCACTTTCAAGGATTCAAATTCATCTTCTAACTTGGAATATTTTTTCTTGTAAGTTTTCATTTGTGACTTATATTTGTCACATTTCATAGTAAGAGCCTCTAAAAGCTCTTCATCTACCTCATCTAAGTCATCATAAGCTGAATGAGAGTGACATGAAGTACTTACCTTTTTGGAGAGTCCTCTTAAGCCATGAAGTAAATGTTAGCAATCTCTCTATCCTCATCGTCTTCACTTAAGCTATCATCCCAAGTGGCTTTGAAGTTTTTTCTCTTCTCTTTGTCCCCTTTCTTCTTCTTCTTTAGCTTGGGACAATCATATTTGATGTGGCCTTGCTTGCCACACTTATAACAAGTGACTTTGGTTGATCTCTCTTTAGGATTAGGAGTAGCTCTCTTGAAGTTTTTTCTTTTCTTTCTTCTTCTAATGAGCTCCTTGGTCCTTCTACAGGGCATTGCTAGTTCCTCTTCCTCCTTATCACTTTCTTCCTCACTTGAACTAACCTCCACTACCTTCTCCTTAGAAGTGGACTTGAGTGCAAAGGTTTTCTTTTCATGTTTTTCAAATTTTCTCCTTGGCCTCTCATTTTCTTCATCTTCTTATCTTTTTTTAAGGCTAACTTATAACTTAAGAGTTTGTCTATCAAGACATCTATTGACACCTTTCCTATTTTTGAATTGGATTCTTGAATATTGTACACTTTAGCACTAAACTTTTCAAGAGACAAAAACTTTATAATTTTGGAGTTTACCTCATGATTTGTGAGAATCCTACCAAACTTCTTCATATTGGTGACAATTGCTAGGAGTCTATTGGTGACAATTGCTATGTTGGTGACGCTCTCCTCCTTTTTCATCATGAACAAGTCTCACTTCGTCACATACATCTCTAGTCGGCTGGATTTCACTAAGGTGGTGCCTTCATGATAGTTCTCCAAAGCTTTCCATATCCCATAGGTTGTTTGGCAATGTTGGACTTTTCCATTTTCTTCTCTTGACATGGAGCTTAGAAGAATAGTCATTACTCTTTTATTCTTCCCATTTGTCTTCCTTTGTGCTTCACTCCATTCTTCTCTTGCAATTGTTACCTCTACTCCTTCAACCATCTTTGTTGGAGGCTTCCACTCTTCAAGTATATAATCCCATAAGTTTATGAGATTGTTATCAAGATAAATCTTCATTTTATGCTTCTAAAGAGCATAATCATTGCCATTAAAGTGAGGATTAAGGTCAGAGTGAACTCCTTCTTGTGTCATTGATCTTTTCTCACATAATTAAGGCTAGAATTCAAATTTGGCTCTAATTCCAATTGTTGGCCCTAGTACACCAAAAAGGGGAGTTAAATTGATGGCAATTTGGACTTTTTGATTTTAGAGGAAGCACACAAGAATGAAAGATTAGAGAAAGGGTAGGAGAAGAATGAACATAAAAGTTTTATAGTGGTTCGGGTATTAACCAACCCTACATCCACTTTCAATTCTCCAATTGAGTGTTTCACTCAATCACTAGAGTTTTACAAGTTCACACTCAACTTAGTGTTTAGACACACACCAAACCTTACAAGTGTTTTTCGAAGGCTCACACTCAACTTAGTGTTTTCGGCTCACACCAAACCTTACAAGTATTTTCCCACAGCTCACACTCAACCTATACAAGAGTTTTACAACTAAGCTAACTTTTAAACTTAAATAAAAGTTTTCTATACAAGTGTTCACTCTTAAATCCAAACAAAAAGTGTTTAAAGCTCACACTAAACTACGTACAAAGAAATGAGGAATTAAAGTAGAGAATTAACTTGGCAAGAGTTTTGACACAATCAATGGTTCTTCTCTTGCATTAACATCAGTTTGGCGGAGTATTTATAGCCCACATCCACCCAAAAGATGTTATTCTAAAACTATAAATAAATCTCCAAGATGTGCTAGGCATATTCAATATTAAATGCTTGTCAGGCTATAGTCGCGGTCGCTACTAACTTTTCCCGATTGCTAATTTTAAATTTGCGCAGAGGAGCCAGAAATTGAGACAAAAACCTTGTCTTATGTCTAACGGCTAGTCCAGATGTCAGTTGTCCATTAGTTGTCCAAAAAAATATAGTCGTTGCGCTTTCTAATGGATCTTAAACTTCGCAGTCACAAGTTTTTTTGTCATGGGCGCGATTGAGACCGTGAATTCCTTTGTTTGGTGAGAAAGCTTCAACTTCCTGAGTCACAGTCATGACCAAGCCTTCACACTCATGATTTTTTATTTCTAACGGTTGCCTTGGACACTTGGTATGTTGTAACTGTGACTTTGGTTCCCTCCTTTGTCACTATGAAAGTCGCAGTCGCAGTCGCAAACTCAACGCGAATTCCTCTGTTACTTGAGCTTACTTTTCGTCGACTAAGTCGCAGTTGCGAAAGTGCCCACGAATTTCTCTGGCCTAACTTCATCCATGCTTAAAACTACTTTGCAATCGCTATCTAGAATAACTACATAATGAATTTGAATGATCTTTACAATGTTGAAGATTTTGAATTCCAATGAAAATAACTGTTATAAACTGTAAAAACAATACTTAAAATTGACATTAGAACCTTCAATCTATATTGTCAATATCAAAAAAGAGTTTTTTTTAGGTTTGAATAACCTAGTCTGACAAAAATTTTTAAATTTAATGCAGACAAATTTATGGAACAAGTTACATGATATAACCTATATAATCTATTTAATTAATTATGTCATAACATGAAAATACACGTTCAATCTAAAAATAGATAAAAAAAAATACAAAAATATTTAATTTTTAACTAAAATATTTATGTATTAAAAAATAGAGACTAAATATTAAAAATCTAAGCAAATATAAGGTTGAATTCAAAGATATTTTCTAATATATAAACATATTTTTTAAAATTATATTTAAATGTATATATTTGTATCGTGTATTATATATTAACTCATTAACTTGATTATATAATTGTCTTTAATCATGTTTATTACGAGTTAAGCGAGTCAAATTGTTTAAATATTTTTTTACCTTGTCATTAATGAGTTGACTCTATTTATGATTCAAACTTATTTATATTAAACTGAAATATATTTAACTACGTATCGTGTCATTTAATTAAGTCATGTAAAAAATTGTCAATGTTAAGTTGAAGTAATCAATGAACTCGAGACAAAAAGAAAAAAAAAATAAAAATAACATAGAACAGTTGGTATGAACATGATAGATGTATGGATATTGGTGAGATAAAGTACTAAATAAATAAATTATTGAGAAAGATGTTAAGTGAAATTAAATTTGAACTAGGAAGCTAAAGAAAAGGAACATAGGGTTGAAGATTATACTTAGATTTGTCAGCATTGTATTTGTACTTATTGCAGCTGGCAACTATTACATATCACTTTGTTAATTATTGTTAAATATAATTATAATAATAAATTTTAAATAAAGTAAATATTTTATTTTTAATAATTAATTAATTAGTTAGTTAAATGATTAAAATTAATATATAAATAATAACTAAAATTTGTTATTATTTTGTAATATATTACTATTTATAAATAATTATTGCCTAATTAAACTTTTTAATTAAATAAAATATAAAAATAAAATTTATAATCAATTAGTATAATAAATTTAATAATAATGTAATTATTTCATTAAAAAATAACAAATTATAGTTTTATTTTTTATTGGTCATTTTTTTTATTTCTTTTCAATTTTATTCTTTATTATAAAATGCAATTAAATATTTAGTGTTAATATTATTAAAGTAATAAAGTGAACTAATATTTCTTTATATTTTGTTAAAGTTTTTAAATTATTTTTACTCAAAAAAATTTCTCATAATATAAATATTTATTTTATCAAATAATTAACTAATTAATTGAATAATTAAAATTCATTATTATTTTTTAATATATTACTATTTCATAAAGAATTATTATCTAATTACATTCTTAAGCAAATAAAATAGTGAAAATTATAATGAAATTAGTACTCTGAATTCTAATAATAATATAATTATTTTAATAAAAAATAAAGGCTATAATTTTATTTTTATTGCTAATTTTTATTTTTTTAATTTTATTGTTACTATGTAGAAGACTGAATATTTATTATTGTTAAAATCTTAAAGATGACTAATATAAAGAATTTTCATAAAATTTTCAAATTATTTTTGCATGAAAATTTTTTTATATTGTTAAATTTTTCATATCTTTTATATTTTTTAGATTAATTGAAAAAAAATGATTAATTTACTTTGTCATATGATAAAATAAAAATATACTATATTATTATTATTAAAAAAATTATATTATTAATATAATTATTTAATAAATGGTAATTTTTAAATTTATTTAATATTAAGTATAAGAGTGGAATTAATTATATATATTGATAATGATTGATTGCAGCATTCGAATGGAAAAGGTGCTTCAGTTGAAGAGAACAATACTTTCCGATTAGCTTCGATCGCCCACCACTGTCGACGAAGAATGATTACTCCCGCTTTTTATAGACAAAAAACTACAAGGATGAGTTATTATATTATGTACTCCTGTCTATATTGTAATATAAATCAGAGGTCTATCACATGTGTAAAAAAAAGAAAAATCGAACTTTTTTTTTGTCAATAAATGATCGTCTACTTTTTTAGAGAATTAATAAATTTATTTTTTATAAACTGTAGGTTTATTTTTGATATAAATTGTAAATTCATTTTTTTATAAAGTGTAAGTTCATTTGATATAAATTGTGAGTTCATTTTTTTTTATAAACTGTAAGTTTTTTTTTGTAAACTATATGTTTATTTGGTATAAAATATAATTTATTATCAGTAAATCATTTGTTCATTTTTTGTCAATAGTAAATTTATTTTTTTTGTAAATTGTAGGTTTATTCGGTATAAACTGTAGATTCATTATTAATAAACTGTAGATTTATTGTTTATAAATTGTAAGTTTATTTTTTATAATTAAATATTTTGATATTTTTAATTTTTATATAATATTAAAATTGATAAACCTACAGTTTATATCAATATTTTGTGAAAAATAAGTATATTTTTTTCTAAACACATGAAATAATAATAATAATAATAATGTTAATGTAATTTATAATAAAAAATAAATATATAAAAGCATAAATATGTATATTTAAAGTAAAAAAAAGGAAGTATATTAAAAAATAAACAAAACAGTAATATTTAAAGTAAAAAAAATTTGTTACAAAAGAAATAAAAGAGTAATTACAATATAGATTTTTGTATTTAATGTGTTACACGTATTTTAAACTTTTAGCCTACAAAACATTGTGGACAGAGAGTTCATGATATAATTTACCCACGAGAACTCGGTGTTTTCAATCAAAGCAAAGACCTGCCATGACAGGCTTTTTATAAATTAGATTTTTGAAAAAAAATATTTAATAAAATAAATTAAAATGAAAAATGTTCATAGATTTGAAGCTGTTTTAGTTGATCTCCTAGCGAGAAATGGAGACGATAAAAAAAAATTATCCTCTAAAAAAAAAAGAAGTGGTGGCGGGCTTATTTATTTCTCATTTTCATTAGTCTTTCATCTCCTTCTTCTTATTCTAGGTTGCTTATTTATTTAGTAGTGTGACTATTTATGTTTACATTAGAAATTAAATTAGAGACATATTTATATAAAAAAAAATTAATATTGGTAAAGTAAATAATATTATTTGCTAAAAAATAAATTATTAATAACAAAAATATATAAATGACGAATTAGTGTTAATATTTATTTATTAAGAATTAAATAATAGCATGAATTTAAAATATAATGAAAATAATAATGAATAAGAGGAAATATTGTGCATAATAATGAGAGAAGTACATTGTGAAAAAATTATAAACTGTTAAGCTAAAATAATATTTAAAGAAAAATTATAATAGAAAAAGAAATTTATTAAATAACATAATGAAAAAAAATTAATAGAAATCAAAATTAATTTAGATAGATAGTGTTAGTGAATATCATAAAAAAATAATAGTATTGTTAAAGCATTGTTGCTAGAGTTTCTCAATAAAAAGTTAGTGTTATAATTTTTTAATAGAGTGAATAATTTTATCTATATTAATATATAAATCATATTATAATTATAAAATTTAGTGAAAATTAGAATAAAATTATATATATTGTATATGACATTTAAAAAGCAAATGAAAAGTTCATAAATTTTTAAAATTATGGATAAAAAATTGTGTATAACTATTTTGTGAATTTAAATATATTTATTAGAATAATTAAAAATTAATAAAAATATTTATATGGCTAATGTTTATTATGATGGCAAATCAAATTGATAACTTTTTGTTTATTTATTATTTTTTTATTTAATTTTGATGTATTTCAATAATAATTATTTTAATAACATTTTAGATTATGATAATTAACACTTCATTTATAATTAATTGCTTAATTTAATATGATAATTTATTGCTATAATTTTATTTATAATTAATTATTTTAATTTTATATGATTAATTGATTATGATAATTAACCTTTCATTTATAATTAGTTGCTTTAATTTTCAATAATTATATCATATCAAGATAATATATATATATATATATATATAGTCATTTGCTAGGTTAGAGTTCGGACAAGCATAAAATAATAAAAAAAAATTACTTATCTCCTATTTCAACTAGCAAACAAGCATAAAGTAATAAAAAAATTATCCATCCGCTATTTAGATTAGAAGACAAATAGAAAAGTTAATAGAAATCTGTTACTTCGACTAGATCAATTACAAAACACCCTATTTTTTATAAATACTTTTCAAACTCAACTATTTTATTAAATAATTTTTTTAAAAAATCTAATTTAATAAAAAGCCCTGCCGCGACACGGAGTCGAAGATAGTTTTCTTGGTATCTTTGCTCCAAGATCCTTTCTCATTTTTAGCTTATTGATCTAACGATACATATGTGTAGTGTCCTCATAATTGATCGCCCTCTCCCTCGTTTGTCTGGTTTGATGCGTTGAAGTCAACAATATTCATGGCTTATTAATTTTCGTATTCATGTTAGCACGCAATCTTTTGAGATTGTTGGCCAACGCGCTTGCTATAAATGCGGAGAAAATGAAGGCGAGTTAGACTGAGGGAAGGACGGAAGAAAGACCAAGAGCTTTGAAACGGTCGCCGAATATAAGTCGTGCACGAAAAGGTCACACTATAACCTCGTAATATCCGCAATTTTTTTTTTCTTTTACACATACACAGATGCAATCTACAATTTACTGTTTAATATAAGTATAATATTCGTACCTAACATAATAGTATATTATTGACAAATTATTGTAAATGCAATTTTATTACAGCCAGAGCCAAGTATGTATAATTTTAGTTGCTTCGATGTTATACTTCACTCCGGGTTAAAGACTAAATATTTTTTTTTTTTAACTTTAAAACACTCTTTTAGTACTTAATTAAATGAATAATTTTTAAAAAATATTTAATTATATAAAAATTACATATTTCTTTTTATTTTTTTAAAATTATCCTAGACTACAGTCCATCTTAACCCTAATGTAGTTCCCCTCTTGCCAGCCGGGTTAGCTTGGCTAAACCTTGTACTCCAAACCTGTGGACATTTCCTGTTTGAGAGCAACCAAACAATTCCTAGAATCTTAATTCCAGCTTACCAACGTTGGACAGACGAAAAACTTGAGATGGCCGCACATTATATTATGAATTTATGATCATAATATTTTATAAATTCATATTAATATATATTGATATATTAATATTAAATCATTTATATATTAGTATTGAACTATATATATATATTGATACGTACATGATTTTTAAAAACAGGTTCATGATTCAATAAAAACCTTGATGGAGGATATATAAATTGCTGACAATGAGTCAAAACAATCAATGAAGATAAAATGACTATAGAGTACACCTACACATTATTGGGACAAATTTATGAGAAGTCCCAACAAAAATTGAAGAAAAATGAAATTTTGTTTCTACACCATTGGCTGGTGTAGTGGTGTGTTCCGATATACATGTCTATCAGAGAGCTAATAATGGTCATTAAGTAATTCTGTAACACGTACTTGACTGTGGCCAGAACTATAAGAATAATTAATTATAGTCCGACCTCCAATTAAGGTTTGCTATTATAGCTAAAAGGCGTCAACCATTTTGCATATAATGGCAAACCATAATTAAAAGTTGGACTATAGATTAATTATTTTTGTAGTGCAATCAAAACGTAGCCTTCAGGAACACAGAAGGGAACGACAAGCGAATAACATCACAACTGCAAAAGCAATCAAAGCTGAAACTGTGATGCTAATATAAACTTTACGCTTAAGCAGCTGAATTTCATCGGCCTTTAACATATCAAACTGTGGCCTCTGCTTGCTACCATCGACTGATTCCCCAGTCTGTACGTTGTGTGTCTTGGCTTGGTGTATTTGCAAATGGATCAGTTGCTGCTCCACATAGTTCAAGTCTAACTGGCACTGAGTCCGATAAAACATAGACACAGCATCCAAGAATGCCATGAAGTAAATTAAGGAACACGATAAGGAGATGCTGAAGGGTATCCACCAGTTGGTACACCGGTTAAGAGAAGATTGTTGAGTAATGGAGTTGAAAACCAGGGCTTGACATAGAATATAGGCAATCGTAAGATGTTGAGCTCTTGTTTGATGGAAACGGACCCGTTTCTCTTGCTTCTCGTTGATGACACCAAGCTCCTTGCATATTTTTATGAGCTCTTCTACTTCCATCATAATGCTTCAAATTGATAAACTTATTATCTGCGTACTTGGAAGTTAAAAGTAGCGTTAATTGCATCGATCTAAGATGGTCAATGACTAAATAAAGATGAGTTGGGTTGGAGAAAGGAAAGAAACCTCCTGGATGATGCCAATTGTCATTTGCCGCGTTTCTTGCTCAACCGTGAAAATTAGTTGAGTAAATTGTAATCCCCTGAATTTTTTGGATTAATTTGGTTTTGACCCAAAAAAAAAAAGGGTCTAAGGCTGTATTTGGTATTTTTTTTCTTCGTCAAGACGTAGTATTTTCTACTGAAAGCGGCATTTTTTTTTTTGACTTTTCTGGAAATTTAATAAGAAAACGCGGACAATGAGTTTGACGCGTCCAAGACCAAGAAAACAAAGGAAATGTCCCGGCAATTTCTGCATTGATTCATTCTACTTCAGGACGCAAACAAAAAGAGACAGTGATACGATGGTGTGGGTGATTTTCAAATTCTCCACTCAGTATATTGAATTCCTCTTCTATAATTTTATATTCGCAAGTGAGTTAATATATGTATAAATATATACAATTTTTATTTAATCTTGATTACTCTAATTTTTACTTTGATTTTTAAAAACAAATTTTAAGTTAATTTTGATGTGAATTTATTTGAAACCATATTTTATAGTTTTATAATAAATGTTTTTTTATGTTTAATTTTTTAGTTGATTTCTCAATTAATTTTTTTATCACTAACTTATTCATAAAAAAAATTCAAAAATAATTATTTTTGTTTAATCTATTTGTCACCTACAATAAAAATAGTTATTAGTATCAATTATAACATAGATTATTTGATAATATTTTTTTAACATAAAATAAATTAGTTTAATTTTTGTTTACTAATTCATTTCTTTCTTTTTTTTGGAACACAAGAAAAGAGTTTTACCGATTTAATGTAAAAAAATATTTATTACTATAGTATTATGTAATTTTCAATTTCTTAACACACAGTAGTTATAAAATTTATTTTTAAAAATTGAATTCTAATGATTAAGATATAAAAAATATTGTTTAGTGGGTCAAGATTCAAATAATAATTTTTGGTGGAGTCAAAAAATAAATTTTAATGAATTAATATTCTAATTCTGTCAAAGTCTACATGCCATTGTCGATTTATTCTAGAGTTGAGTGGGTTAATTAACCCTATTTAACTAGTGCTCTAAAAATTTTTAGGGCACGATAGTAAATTTCAAATAATTTTTTAACAAAAATACCAAAACTTCACATCCATTTCCAAGCCTCAAAATTTGGAGGTCCCAAAATTTCTCTAAATTTGGAATTTTAAAAATTTGAAATTTTATTTTTAACAAAGGTAAATAGCATAATACAAAATTTATAACAATCTACGGGTTTTATTTTACTCACTCACATTATTTCTTTTTTTTTTTTTTGTGAGGTTTGTGTAGACTTTTATCAAGTTATATATATTTAATCTTTTGAAAATTACACCAAACTAATCAATTGGATCAATTCAACTAAAAATTGATTAGTAAAATTATTTGATTAAAGATTAACAACCAAAATAATTGAAAACCAATCAAATTCAATCGACGTTAACAAAATCAAGAAAAATAGGTAAACAAGGTTAAAATGATTCTATAAAACTACATAAATTTGATTTTAAAATTGTAAAAATTTAATTTTTGTATTAAATTTTCAATCAAATTTTAGATATTTTGAATACACTTAATTTTTTATGTGTGTGTGTATATATATATATATAATTTTTATTAAGATTTACTTAATGTTTTTTTTTGTACACGATATTTTCATATATAATTAAATTGAATTGAATCAATCAATCAAATTGGTGTAATTATCTGATAGTTATGAGGACATTATACGTAGTTATAAACCGTTTAAAAGAAGATGTAAAACAGTACTTAGAAATTGAGGATTAGGTGCCATAAAACAATTTACTAAGGGCTTTGATTTCTCACAAATTATATCATAAACCTCGGATTCATGTTACTTTATGTACTCACAATCAAAATACACTGTTTCATTAAATTTCATAAGTGCGACTTTATGTACATTAGTTTTTAAATGTATGTACATTTTGTATTGAACTGCATACATATTAATATTGATCTGCATGTACATTGAAATTTATGAATAAATTAATAAAAAAAACTATGAGTTCAAAACTAATTGACTAATGTACATGCAACAATAATGTATATCAACAAAGCTTTTTAGAATTTGTTATATTGTTGCTTCAAAACTAATTTACTTTTCATTAATATATTTTATGAATTTTAATGTATATGCAATTCAAAATTAATATACTAATATACAAGTAAGAATAATGTATATTAACAAAGTTTTTTAGAATTTACTACATTATTGTTAGATTACCAATTCAAAATTATTGTACTTTTCATTAATTTATTTTATGAATTTCAATATATATGCAATTAAGAACCAATGTACATACAGTTCAATATCAATGTATATGTAGTTCAAACTAATGTACATACAGGTAAAATATAATACATTTCAAAACTAATGAACCGATGTGTGTGTAAAAATAATGTATATCAACAAAGTTTTTTAGAATTTTTTATATTGTTGGTAGAGTATCAATTGAAAATTAATATACTTTTCATTAATCTATTTTATAAATTTCAATATACATGTAGTTCAACACCAATATATATGCAGTTGAGACCAATATATATACAGTTCAATACTAATGTACATGTAATTCTATTTTTTTTAAAAAAAAGAATAACAAATATGACACTTAAATGAAATGGTGTGTATTAATCTAGATTCATGTTGCAACACGGACATGGGTTCATGATACATGCATTATTGATTTCTCTAGTTAATTGAATAACTTGGGCTTTGATTTTAAGCCCACTGAAATCCTAGTTGCACAGACTTGGGCTTTGATTTCGCTATTTAATTGAATGACTTGGGCTTTGATTTTAGCCCATTGAAATTCCTAGTTGCTCGGAGTGCCGGGCTACCTAGGTGACATTGTGGAATAACTACAAGTAGCCTGAGATGATGGATCATGACTAGTGATGGTGAACGAACTGCACTGATTTAGTTCTCTCTTCATGGCCTTGTACACTTCATCTAACCCTCCCTCTATCAGCTCCAAAACTGTCTGTGGCATTGGTGGGGTGTTGATCTCCATTGACCCTTCTAACATCTTTACCACTTCTCCCATTGAAGGTCTCATAATCACCTCATCTTGAATGCACCAAAACCCTACTTTCAATGCTCTCATTACCTCTTCTTTTACTGCCGCTTCTAGTCGTCTATCCGCTGCTTTCGTTGGTGTCCCATTTGTCATCTCCTGTAAAAATTAAAATCCATTAGTACATTAAGTAAAATGGTAAATGTGAGATTGAGCCTCAGAATTCACATCATTCATGTAAATAGTAACACCTGAACAAAATTCTTTGTTACTTCGGATTTTGGATACCTTAAAAGCCCATCCAGGGTAAAAGAAACTGTCTGCATTGTAAGACATATCGAGGTTTGTTCGGCCACCAATGATCTCCAAAAGTAGCATTCCATAGCTATAAACATCTGCCTTCACTGTTATAGGCCTGTTGCTAACCCATTCTGGAGCTAAATACCCTCTTGTTCCTCTTACCATAGTAACAACATGTACTCATAAACTACAAGCCTGCCAATTAATGGACATTTTCAAGAAAGAAAAGTTGTCATTCATTGTAATTGAATATAATGCGATGTAATCAATTGCACTATTCTCAATTGCATCATACCAAACATAGACCAAGACATTACTGGATATACTCCTTACCGGTGTAATCCTTCTGCGCAGTATCCCCATAGACGAACCAAGTTCATGTGGTGTATGGAGCCAATGGTGTTCACTTCAGACATAAATTCCTTCTCCCCATGAGGTAAGACCTTGTCCAGTTTCTTTACAGCAATCAGTGTCGCGTCAGCAAGGCTTCCTTCGTAAACACCTCCAAAACCACCTGCAAAATAGTACTAACATTTGAGACAAATCTCCCTTGCTTCAGTTACTCTGTTTCTACGGTAAAGACATTGTTATTGCCGCCAATATATAGCTAATTACCTGTTCCAAGCAACTGTGAAAAATTTGAGGTACGAATTTGCAAGTCTGGGTAGCTAAAATTCATCGGTGCACCGGAAAGAACGAAAGCATTCTCCATAGCTCTTCTCAAAGATCTTTTTCTATGAACATTGTAATATAACAATAAGCATAGAAGACCAATAAGAAATGTCATGCTGAGAACTATAGGTAAGACCAACACCTTCCCCTTGTTCTCCCCTGGCCCATCATTAGACCCTTTTTTGTCTCCTTCTGAACCCATCGAGCCATTCGACCTAACCTTGACGAACAAGGTGGAGCCAGGGTCCTCATATCCACCAAAATCCAAGCTCTTCAAAAGCCAACAGTTAGGCTTCTCGCCATCAAGCCCATAAACAGATGTCACGCATTCGCAATCTGATAAACAAGCATCACAACACCTTGACACAGTAGCAATATCACTCTAATTGGCAACCACTGAACAATCAGGGAAGTAGTAATTGGTTTGCTGTACTGTTGCAATCCTAAACTCAGATGTGTGGTTGACATTTTGCGAACCGCATTTTCCAGTCAACGATGAGTTTTCCGAGCATTGCTTACCATTGCCTACCATAGAAGTACCAGGCAAGCATGTGCAAGAAGCATTAGTCTTGCTTCTATCCATATTACAAATCCCATTTCCACAAACACCAGCAATCTCACAAGGGTTCGACAGTGCTGCCCACTCAGGTAGCCATTGACGGGAACCGTTAACATCATTATCCCATCTATATAAACGCAAATTCCCATTAGTTTCGAGTATCAACCGTCGAAGAACATACAGATGAGTTTATTGATTAGTAGCAGAAGCCAATCCATTATAGTCCCCATCATTTTTATATACATAAACTGCTCCATTTGATGACTCGCCGTAGACAATTCCAAAGCTTCCTGCTTCGTCTAAGACTGCGACAACATCTCCAGTAACATTGGAAATGTCAGGTCCAGGCCAGTAGGAATAGTAAGAGTAAGCTTCAGGGGAAGCATTATATGACTTAGGTAAGTTGTATGTTAATGCAAGGCTTAATGAGGTGGGCTGTTGTAGCATTTTAAGTGAATAATACCCTTCATTTGTAGGTGATTTTGGAGATGTTAGTTCAAGAGAGACTGTTAATGGCTGGTTTGGAAGGAGAGTGTCTGATGGTTGTGAAAAACTTTGCCAAACATTGCGGTTGGTGCTTGTGTAGAGGATGAAGTTGCCGGATTCTTCCGGGACAGCCGTTTCGACACTGGCCCCGGGGGTGTTTGACATCCATACAGTGGTGTCTCCATCAATAAGAACAAGGTTGCCTGTGGTGTCCAACTCCAAGGATGCAGCTTTGGTGACCAGAGAATTTCTATATATGAGATGCATCAATGAGCAAAAATGAAAGTGTTTTGGCTTAAAAGTCATTCATCATCATATTACCTGCAAAAGCTTTTGTAAAGACTAAAGATAGGAAGAATTTGCTTGCATCTTTCCCAATTCTAAAACCACTTAATTACCATCCAATTATAAACTTTATACATAGATTCTTCTACCTAACAAATCTAGCAATGGAAAAAGACTGTTCAATAATATTTATAGTTTAGAAGCTTTCATTTGCAAGGGTTATATCTGGACTTAATTAGCTCCAAGCAAAGCCTTTGTAATTATAATAATCTGTTGTGTAATATAAAGTTTTAATTTTTTTTCTTTCTTTTCTGGTGGTATCCTTTTAATTATAATGTCAAAAATCGAATTCAAAAAATTTAAAATGAACAACTCTTAACTATCTGGAGTAACAAATATGCTTCCTTAACTGTACGAGTTTGAAACTTAGAAATACATTCACCTCCCTCAAACAAAACAAAAAAAAAAAAAAATAGAGGAGTAATTAAGAAAAAAGAAGTTTTTTCTAAAAAAAAAAAGTTGAAGTTCTGTGATTTTTTTCAATTGATATATTTTTGAATTTCTTATTTTATTTAAAATATAGAAGATGCAAATTGAATTGAAGCAGGATTTAAATTCAAATAATTCGTCACTATGTATAATAATAATAATAATAATAATAGTAATAACAACGTAGAGGTTATGCATGTAGCATACCTATTAGCTGACCAAACAACGGTTCGATCTCCGGGAATTTTTGCAAACCAAATTGCTAACTGAAAGAGTTCCCGAGTGTCAGCTTGAGTGAACCCAAATGCGAAGGAACCATTTTCTGAAACCCACGGTCTATCTTCACTAGCCAACAATCTGGAACCCAGACCAATTGGGCTAGCCATGCACCGGCCAAGCCCATCTAAAAGCAACATCAAAAACACCAGAGAATATACAGAAGAAGCTGCCATGAATGATATCGTATGATGGGCCAAGCGATAACCTGTATGAAGCTAAGAGCTAAAATAAAACACATTCACAATCACGAACGTGGTTATTATTTATGGGGGTGGAAAAGAAGGGAGAAACGTGTACAGAGGTGGGTGAGCTAAACTTTGAAAAAACACGAATCAAATTGTCGGCTTAAGAAAAAAGTGGATGTTTGTGGCACGTGTTAACTGCATTGTGGTTATCAAATCCGACCAATCTCAAAGACGATGTGCCTCTTGACACGTAATTGCTCGAGGGAAATATTCAGATTTTCACACCATTAGTAGAGGCTATTAGCTTGTCAATTTACTTTTTCTCCTTCTTATTCCTTTTTTGAATAGAAGAGAGTAACCTTTCTTCTGTATTACTGGTTAGAGAGCTGAGCCAACTCCTTTTTCGTTTTTTTCCGCAATTTACAACCAGCCAAGGGATCGAAACCCAGTCTTAACTCAGAGGAATTACATATATATTAACCCTCATGTAAAAGGCATCTCTTATAATCTGAAATTCATCATCAAATCCAGAAATTAAGGTAAACACTATAGTATCATTTATATTATTACATTAGATGTCATCATTAATAATTTATCATTGAATTAGATAAAAGTTAACTGTTCTAGTAATTACAATCAATGAAATAAAAAATAGTTACCACATATCATATTTGTTCTTTAATATTATTTGAAGATATTATTAAATTCGTCATTGTATAATTCACATGTAATTATATTTTGAAACTAACCTAATATACACTAACAAATTGATGCAATTACACACTTGTAACTAAAGCATGACAGATTGATAGGCAATTTCACTTTTTACTTCACCCTTAAAGAAATTCACTTTATTTTAAAAAAATTTATGTCAAGAGTGTCTTTGAATTAGTGTTTACATTGGTCGGAAAAAAAAAATAGTGTTTATATCAATTCAGACTAAATTTTTATTCAAAAAATCTTTTTTTGACAAATCAACGCAATGCAATGCATACACACCACATAAACACCACACTCCGCTTATCAAAACTATAGTAAAAATCTTAAAAATGCATCCTCATATCAATTTGATAGATTTAATATAATTAATATCATACTTAGTTCTAACCTTAGTATTTAGTACTAACCTTAAGATTCAAATTTTTTAAAAAATTAAAAAAGTTAATTTCTTTAACTAAACCTTTTAAGTTGAGATATACACTTTCCATTAAAGTATTGGTGGAAGTGAGGGGATTACCACTTGCTGGGTTGAAGTAATGCATGTAACCAAATTCCCTAACTTAGTGATAAAATAAAATTATTTAAAAGTAAACATTAAAACTCTTTCAAGATTTTAAAAAAGTCTACTACTATTACGTAGACATTAGGTGATAATTATTCAATTACTTAATTATTCAAAAAAATATTAAATGTAAAACTATGAAGTGAGATAATTATTCATGTTGACTAACAAGCAATGAATTAGTTATCCTTTCTTTAATGAATATGATCAACGATAAATTACATATCGTGAATAAACTAATAATTCATTTTAATCCTTTAGTAACATCAATTTAGTTTTAGTGGCGTTGACAAAAAGAGAGAAGCAACTTTATTTTCAAGATCTACATGGTTGTGAGCTACGTGGTCATGTCAATATATATATGGGCCAGCCAAGAAATTCACCTGTTGAAATATGAGTGTTTGTCGATAATGTGTGATTGCAAGGGACCATACACATTAATTATAGCTGAGAAATGCAATTATCCAAATTTATCCTCTACAAATTTTTTTTTAAAAATTTTTTTTGAATAAACTTATTAGAAAAAATTTAGAGAGTGCATCAGAATCTCCCAACCAGATTGGCACTTCATAAACCCCGACAGCAATCCCCTGCAAAGTTTGGAAACTCCCACTGATGTGGAAATTAATAGTAAGTTGGAAACTCCCAGCTTGCATGTGTGGCATTGTTATTATAAAAAAAAAAAAGAAATTATTATAATATTTTTTTAAGGAAATTATTATAATATTTCCAAAATTTGAGATATTATTAGATATTCATATTAACATGTTAATTCGATAGCTATTTTCAAAAGCTTTAAATTTGAACTTTTTCAAAATCAATTTGTAACTCTTAAATTTAATATTAAAAAATTATTATTAATTATCAAAGAAAATTTTTTTCTAATTTTTTGTTTAAAACTATTACTGGCAATATTAATTTCATACGTGTCCTTGATTTTAATATGTTAAAACAATGAATTTTAAAGGCTTGTTTGATACAATGTAATGGGCTATATAATGGAATAGCCATTTCATTACATGAACCATTATTTTGTTTGGTAAACTAAAATTTTTTGTGCAATGTAATAAAAAATAGATATGTAATCTTCATTTCTTTAAAACCATTATATCTCATTATTGTCGAATTTTAAAGATTTCTCATTACTTTATATTTTTCTCTCCCTTTCTCTTTGCACGATCCATTAATGTAGTATGACTCCCTATGCATTTATTTCTTCTTTTTTATTTGGTTTATATTGTTTTCCTTTTAAATTTTAGCCTAGTTAAAATTAACTGACTTAACTCTGTTTTTTTTAATTCTTTTCCTTAACCACATTTTCATTCATCATTTTGTTTTGTTTTTTATTTTTTAATAATAATAATAATAATAATAATAATAATAATAATAATAATAATAATAATAATAATAATAATAATAATAATAATCTCTACCATATAAAATATTTGATTTTCATAAAATCAAATTATCATCCATAATTAAATTAATTTTTATAAATAAATTAAATTAATTCTCTTAAACATAAATATAATATCTTCGCTTAAATAAAATTAACATTAAATTTACTTAAATCAAATAACAAATCATTCATAATTAATGACTTCTCATGACAAAAAATATTTCTCATAAATAATTTAATCTCTCAAAATTAATAAAAATTCTTCTGATATAAATAGCTTAATTTGTCATAATTAAATACTTTAAATTAAAATAATTCATATTGTATCTTAATTAAATCAACATAATCAATAACTTAATAAACTTAAATAAATCAATATTCTTAATATTATTTAATTAAATTTTTTAAACATCAAATTCATATAATATAATTAACATTAAAATTACTTAAATCATGTACTCATATTAATTTTCATAAATTCCTTAAATCCCAATAAAATTCATATTTAAATAATTAATTTTGTATCTTAATCTTTAAATATATTTTATTTACATAAACTCATCTTAAAAATAATAAATATCATCATATACTCATTTAAATTTAATTTCTTAAATATAAAAAATTCATTAAACATAACTCTTTAAATATAATTCATAATAAATCATATAATCTATTTTAAAATAACAATCTCATAGTATAAAATCATTTTTCTTTAAGATACTAACATATAGATTAAATTTTAATTTTTTAATTTTATTTTAATTTTTTATATTATAATAATTGTGGATATATTACTATTTAAAAATTAAAAATAAAATTAATAAATTTTTAATTTAAGTACATGGATATAATGGTAATTACATTATATTCACTTATGTAACCAAACAAGTAATGTAATCATTATTCACTACAAATCAGTCAATATTTTATCGACGAAAATTTAAGTCGGTAAACTAAATTTAACAACGAAATCACGATCGAATGTGTCTGTTGGTGAAGTGTTGGTTGATTGCAATATACCTATGGAAATTACTGATGAATTACCGACGGAATGGTTGTCAATAATTTAGCCAAAAAAACCCCAACTAGATTACTGATGACCACCTTCTGTCAGTAAATCCATTGATAATTCATCAATAAATTAATGTCAATCCGTCAACGAATTAAAACCTTGTATTATGTTTTCTAAATAATCAGTTGGTAAATATTTAATTTTGTTACCACTCCGTCAGTAATTCGTTAATAACTTATTAAGGGTATTTTTTAAAAATTTTATAATATTAATATTTTTAATATTAATGTTATATAATATTTATGATATTAATTTTAAGGGTATTTTTTAAAATTTTATAATATTAATATTTTTAATATTAATTTTATACTATTTATGATATTAATTTTATAATTTATAAAAGAAATACAAAAATCTCAAATAATAACAAAAATATAGCGAAAAAAGAAAGACATAAATATAAAAATTTGAATATATACATAAAATCATAAAAATTATATATAAAAATTTGAATATATACACAAATTTTAATGTTTGATGCAAATAAAATTATTAAACTAATCCACATCATCCTAATAGACAATAATTCATCAGCGGTGTTGGAGGCATCAGGATCAAATGAAGAAGGAGCAACAAAAGTAGTAGTCAGTGGCTGAGGACAAGGCAAGGCGAATGACATAAGCATCTGTAGATGAGATGGAATAGGCATCCCAGTTTGCTAGGACACGACATGCAGCCAATCCTCCATATCTCACATCTGTGAATCGACAGACTAGACATGGACGTGATAGGATGTGATCCTCTCATCTACTCAACTTTTTGACCTCTCACTATAAGTTCTTAGTAGAAGATGGTAGAGCTAAAGAAGAGTTGACACTCAAGGACTGGCCATAGAAATAAGGGGGCTAATCACCCATACTATAGATCTAACCTTTCACTTGACCCCCTATTGCCAATAATAAACCTTGCATTTGTCCACTTGACGATGCTCATCGGATCCTAAAGGTAGCTGTGACAGTTGCTCACGATGTCGATAAATACTATCCTGCATTTTGTAAAGTATAAGAGATATACATAATATTTAACAAAAAAAATAAAATATAAAATAAGTAAATTATGACTTACATTAACTGTCCTCAACCATGTATCAACGAAGGTCTCCATGTCATATTATTTCGTGTGTGTATACACGATGGCATCGATGGGAAAAACCTTCCAGTATGATGACATTGATGGGCAAAACCTCTCGTTCCAATTGTCGAGCCTGTTATTAAGGTAATGAAAAGAAGAAATTAAAAAAAAAAACTTTAAACAAAAAATTAAATATAATTTATAAATGTAAAATACTTTATTACCAGTCATCTAGTATGCTCAGAATGGGGTATAAAATTCCTTGTGTGCCTAGATGGACTTGAGCTAAAACCTCCTTTCTCAGTCTGTCTGTTCAGGCTGACCTGGCGAGATATAACCTGAGTGTGTGAAGAACTTCACAGAGTCTGTAAGTGGTCCCGAGTCTCATCAAACACCCAAATCTCCTTGCCCTTATACTTCAAATCATGAAGTATATTCTTGTACCTCAAAGCACCCTTCTTAAAGAAGGTTGTTTGAACCAAGGCATCAATCGCCTAGTCTTATTGAAACTATTTCTATACCAAAATAAACACAAAAATAAAATTAGTCAATAAATAAAACTTATTTTTAAATATTTAACTTTGAATTATAAATATTACTTACCTTGAATTTCTCCCAGTAGAAAATCTTCATAGACGATGGGATCTTCTTCCAAGTGTAACCATTGTAATGAATCTTTTGCTTGAAGATCTTTCGGCATGCACAAAAGCATCTATTAGATGAATATAAACTGAAAAAATGAAAAATAAAAAAATTGAGTGTTACAATTAATAAAATAAAAAAATTAGAAAATAAATAATAAATACAAAAAATAATTATTACATATCTCCTGTCCTATAAAGAAATATGAGGCCATAACTCAGACATAGGAACTGTATATGCTTCATAACGTTGTGGGCCCTTTGGAAGTGTTAGGATCCAATGATGTAGATGAAGTTGAAGAAGGATCCTGAGTAGGGGATGTAGTTAAAGGAGGAGTCAAACTTATAGGCAGGGTCGGCATCAAGGAAAGTCCAGGCGTTGAAGTCAGTGTGTTGGATGGCGACAATGGGGGCTGAGGCGACTTGCGATCATGGGTACGTCTTCTACCTGGCTTACCACCTCGAGAAAATGTACTTGAATTGCAAGTTACATGACGTGTCATCTGAATGTACATTTAAAATTATATATCTAATATAATATATACCTAACAAAATTTCTATTCAATTTTATACATTAATGTAATTAAAAATTAAATATGCAAAATTTTTTTTACTTACTTTGAATCATCATATTTTATATTATCTTCTGACATTATATCTTCCGATGATTCAAATTCTGATTGTGGCTTCATTTCATCGTCAAACTAAATTCATTTTCATCATTTCATTTGGTGAACAACTCACCTAGATCATTTAAAATCCCTAATCGCTTATTCTTTATAATTTCTATTAGAGACAATTTTTAGTCCACATCTTCTTGAAATGGAACTTGAGATGATATCTTAATAACTGATTCATCATTAATTTCAATAAATGGTCTAACTTTTATTTTGAATACTGCCCATCAATCAGCTTTATCTCATCCTAACTAGGATAAGGAAGATAATTCACTTGACAATCTTGCATTGTAAATATAAAGGGTTTGTATTTATTAAACCTGCGTTTATGATTGATTTCGAAAAGATTATAATTTTCATGCACTTTCATTCCAACATTAGGTATCAAATCAAACCATTCACATTTAAACAAAATGGTTCTTTTTATCAAAAGTGCAGTATACTCCAACTATAACACCTTAGCCTACCGTAATTGTCATATGCATTGTCATTATAGTTCAAACCTTAAATATTTACTCCACTATTGATTGATACTCTATCGAAACTTGTATCCATTTACAAAGTGAATGGGATACATAGTCACATCGCATAATGGACCTTTGTCAAAATCTACAACAAATTGATTTGTGATTCCATTTGTTAGATCATTTGTCTAAAAAACAACACAACTCATTATCTATATTAGTTAAACAATAATTACTTTTATAAATTACTCTTGTATTATTAGCTAGTGTATACTCACATATGACTCGAAACCAATATCAAAATTTGTCTCCAACTTTTTATCCACCTCATTGGTGGATATATTAAAAAAAATGTGCTTCATCATGTCAATATATAAGCTTCATAAAATTTATAAACAATATAATATTATTATATCATTATTTTCACAATTACAAAATAAAGAGTTGAATTAGTATTATAACTTACTCGACATATTTCATTACTTCATGATAGTTCAAATGAATGTATGTTTAAGCTACATGATATTTTTCATTTTCCGACATTCTAATTTTAAGTCTACCAAATGGTTTAACTGGATAAGTGAATATTGATAAATTTCTTGGAATATTGGATATTGTAGAGCTTTCACCATCATTATTTTGAGACACTCTTTTATGCCTTGTATACATATGTAGTTTAAAATAATATGAGCAAAATGATGACGCTTCTTTAACTAAGTATGCATTGTATATAGAACCTTCAACTCGAGCTTTGTTCTTCACATTGTTTTTTAAATATCGAAAAAATCTACATCATTCAATATGTGAATAGATTAAAAGTGAATGGTTTGAAATTGAAAGGACATGTACAATAAAAATAATGAATTTAATGTACCTCTCAAAAGGCTACATTCATTTATTTTGCATAAGCCTTGCTTGCTTTGCTCCATATGCTAAATGTACAACTAGATATTTCATTGAATCAAAGAAAATTGGAGGAAAAATCCATTCTAACTTACACAAAATTAAATGAATATCAATTTTCAAACATTTCATGTCTTCCTCCCTAATTTGCAATGCAGTGAGTTCTGTAAAAAAACATGCTCCACTCTATGAGAGATTTCAATACTTATGAAGGCAATAACTCACGAAAAACAATAAGAAGTAATCACCGCATAACTTATGGCAATCATGGTTTTCATGTCAAACAACTTCAGCTCGCGAAAATCAACGCTTTGAGCCATATTGGATATATACCAGTCTGAAAATCGAATATTCTTGAGCCATTCACGTAAAATTTGTTTATTTTACTGATTAAGTGTATATTTTGCCTTTAGATATTTTTCAGTTGCATTATCTCGATGTAACTCTAAACACTGATAAAATAACTTCAAGTCTTCTCTAGATTTAACATTATCTTTAGATTTCCCTTCTTTATTCATCACTATATTAAAAATATTCTGAAACATATTCTTCTCAATGTACATAACATCTAAATTATGTCTTATTAAATTAGTACTTTAATAAGGCAAATCCCAAACTATAGTTCATTTATTTGACTATTAACATCTTTGGACCTAACTTCAATTACCTTCACCAATTGCAATTTAATGATTTCCTTTAGCACATCCATTCCTGACCTTATCGGTGGAGTCGGATCTTCCACTATTCGATTTTTCAGAAAAGTAGTTTTGTTCTATCTTAACAAATAATCAGGCGGTAAAAATTTCTAGGTATTATCAAACTAATATTGCTTATCACCATTTGGAAGCTGAAGGCATCAGTATGTTTCATGTAATACGGACAATCAAGTCTGCCTTGAGTACTTCATCCAGACAACATACCATAAGCAAAAAAATCACTAACAGTCTATAATAAAGCAGTTTGCAATTGAAAATTACACTTTAGCGAAATATCATATGTTTTCACCCCAATTTTCCATAACTTTTTTCAATTCGGTAATCATGGGCTATATTAATACATCCAACTTCTGTTTAGGATTGTTAAGTCCTGGAACTAGAACAGAAATAAATATATATTCCTTTTCCATACACATTAAGGGTGACAATTTATAAAGGGTTAGAATAGTTAGCCAACGTGAATATTCTTGTCCAAAAAGTTTAAACCTATTAGAGCATAATTCAAGATGGACATTGCGTATTTCAAATGCAAATTATAGATTCATTTAATTAAATGCTTCCATTCAGGAAAGTCTGAACAATGTTCGATCATACTATCATTTTGTTCATGCTTAACATGTCATCTCACATACTTGACAGTTACTTCAGAAGTATATAACCTTTGTAGTCTCGGTGTCAAAGAAAAGTAATACATCTTCTTATGTTAAACTTCTTTTTTAGACGTCCTCAAGTCATTGTCATCATCCCAATATAACATACAATTATTCTTGCAGTAGTGAATCCTTTTAACTGAAAAATCTAAACTTTGGATCAATTTCTTGGTGCTATAAAAACTATCAGCCATCGTATGATCCCAAGACAATGATTCATTATACCATAGTAAAATATCATTGTAACACTTTCAAATAAATGATGCTCGCATTTGATATTCATCAGTCGTGCAACCGAAGATAACTTAGAATAATTTTCGAATCCAGACCACAAATTCTCATTAGCTACATCATGCATATCATACAACTTCCGAGACATCAGATTAGGGACTTTACTCATTTCACTCCAATCAAACTTTGGTCTACTTGCATCTATTACCATATTATGGTATGCACTAGGTTATGATTCACTTTAACATACATTATCAATTAGAAGTTCATGTTTATCTGTAACTGATGATCCAGAATCACACACTTCACCGTGCAAATATCATTTATAGTGTCGAACAACAAAATCCTTTGTATTATATGTAATATTACTGTATTGGGGTCCAAATAACTGTAATTTTGACACTTCCTATTATTGCATGGATTTCTAATTTTAATTTCATCCATAAATTTAAGTTGAGAGTTGCAAATTGAATGAAATGATTTACGCCTTTTGAGAATTCTAGACGTAATAAATCATCCTTCTACTTAGAATACAACAAATTTCTATATGATCTCATTATAATGTCCTGAAAATTATGAGATTACAATGCAATTAAACATACATATAATATTTTTCAATTCAATATTTTCTTTACTATTTATGAATTTTTTTATATCTAATATTTTCTCCTTATATCCCATTACCCATAAGGTAAGAACCTAACCCATTTAGAAATTCAGCGTCATATAACAATTTGCTGTAAAACATAGCTATTAAAATTTTGGTAATATCTCATTACAGTTCTCCTAATGCATCAAAATTAAAAATATTTTTCAACATTTATCATTATGCACTAAGAAAATATGTTAGGAGATAAATAACTGAATTTACCAACAACATAATAAACTATATTTTATACAAGTTATATAAACAATAAAATTTTCACACCATCCACTTTGGACAATTCAACGTGATTTTTATTATTAAATGAGAATCTCACTAAACGAGTATCTAAGGTTATGTCTATATGTTTCTATGAAATTTATAAGAAATTTAGTCTTATTTCCTATAAATTACATATTATTTTAGCACTGTCCTTTTCATAAAAATAAGAATGAAATTTCAAATAAACATTAAGTCTAAACATATAACATAAAAAAATAGAATAAGAAAGTTTTGAAATTTTATAAAATTTTTATTGAATATTACTAATGTTTTAAATTTTGAACTTTTATTAAAATTTTCAGGTATATTATTAGTTTTATTTTGCATATCATTTAAAATTTCACAAATTTGAATGGGATATTAATAATTTTATAGTCAATTTCTAGAATTTTAATAATTTTTTAGTATTTTATGGCATTCATACTTAACTTTTAATTGTCAAGGAACGTGGCCAATTTAGGATATACAATTTTTGTATATTTTAAAATTTAAATATATTTAATATAATTACAATTTTCAGTATTTTATGACATTTCCTAATGTCTTTTTAATTTTTATGGAATATGTTTTATAATTTATTAAATTTTTTCATTTTTTTGGTGAAACTTAGGATAAGTAAAATTTTTAGATTTTTTATTTTATGACCGTTTAATAGATTAAATTTTCAATATTTTTATGACATTCATAATTAATTTTTAATTTTTAGATAATGTTATTTATAATTTAGAATATTATTAAATTTTCTGGAACACTTTAGAACATTACATCCTAAGGAATGATATTTTTATTACTAAATATTATTAAATTTTATGCAATACTTTGGAACTTTACAATTTTAGGAGTGATTTTTTCATTATTAAATTTTATAAAATAATTTGGAACATTATTATATTTCAGGAATGATTTTTCAACTATTCTTATATTTTCATAATTTTTATAAAATTCCAAATTCACAAACTTTATTTTTAATTTCTCTATTCAGGAAATTAAAATTTCTCTATCAAGAATATTATCAAATTTGATGGAGACTTATAATTTTATTAAATTTAAATTTATTACACATAAATATACATACATTAAAATACATCTTAACATGCCAATTATTAAACATGCAAATATTTTATAATAACATTCAAATATTTCATATAATCCAAAATGTTTAATTTTTATTATTTTTTTTAAATTAAAAAAATTTCTAAATTAAATACCTATCTCTTGAAGTGCAACAATTTCAAAATCCAACCAAAAGATACTTTAACCTATTCACAAAATGGAAACAAATATTTATAAATTACACATATATTTATAAAGTTTCTAAAATTTAATTAAATTACACTAATTTCAAAAATAAAAGACATACCTAAATTACTAAATTTAAAATATCTAGGACTTCTAAAATTAGTTTATATTACACGTAAATTACTAAATTTATTTCAATATAAGATATTTCTAAAATTTCTCATATTTAATTAAATTACACTTAAATTACTAAATTTAATTAACATTTCTAAAATTATATAAATTTTATTGTAACTCAAATAATTAAATTTAGTAAACTTATTTAATTACTAAATTTACACTTAAATAACTAAAATTACTTTAAATTTATTTATTATTTGCATTTTGCACCAAATTTAATAAATTTACCATTATAAAATTTACCTAAATTACTTTAGTTTTACAAAATTTACACCAAATTTACAAATTTTACTAAATTTATAAAATTTTCAAAATTCTCTACATAACACTTAATTTACAATATTCATTACAAAATTATTACAATTTCTTAAATCTACAAATAAATTTAAATAAATTACACTAAATTACATAAATTACAAATGTTACACTAAATTCATACAACAAATTAGAAAATTACTCAATTTAATTAGAAAATTACACTTAAATTATGAAATTAATAAATTTTATAAACTTATTAAATTTACACCAAATTACAACATTTATTAAATTTACACTTATTACATTTAATTAAGTTACTAAATTATTAAATTTCATAAACGTATTAAATTTACACAAAATTACAAATTAATAATTTACACTTTTTAAATTTACACCACATTACAAAATTTAATAAATTTACAAAATTTTCAATATTCCTTATATAACACATAATTTACAAAATTAATAAAATTTTATAAAATAATAAAATTAATTGGAATAACTTTAAATTTATTACATCAATTAATAAAATATTACAATATTACAAACTTTACAATAAATTTACAAGGTCACAATAAATGTAAAATAAATAACACAATGTATAAATCTACACTAAATGTGTAAATTTAAGTAAAATTACAACTTCATTCTAAATTCAATAATATACAGCTAAAATCATTACAAATTATAAATATTACAATTTTAATACAAATTTAAGTAAATTCATTCTGTTGGACTAGGATGGTTAACCCTAAGTCTAGAACCTTTTTTTATCTTGGCAAAGTAGATTGATCATCATTAATATTTCAAATAAGCGTTGATTTTGCAGAAATAAATAAATCTCTCAAGAAGAAATGAAAGGAGTTGATAAACTCCAAAGTGACATGTAAATCGCGACCGCAATCTAATATTCACGACCGCGACTCATGTTAAGGCATGCTGAAATTCAAGCAGGTGAAATCGCAGAGTCATTCCCTGTCGCGACCTTTGGAAAAGAAGAAGCCAAAAAGTGACAGACAAATTAGCAATGAAAGTCACGCCTTAGTTGCGACCGCGAATTTCAATGTAACTCAAGAGGGAAGCAAGTCTACAACCATAGCTTAACAAGTGTCCCAGAAGACTGTTGGAAGTCAAATTTCATGGAGGCATCTTGTTGGTAGCGATCGCGAATCCTGTGGAAGAAAGATGACCACTTTGGCAGATGGATTCGTGTCCTCTGTCGCGGCCTGTGCAAGAAAACTCGCGACCGCGACTTCTGAAAATAAGTAAAAGACAACGACTATATTTTCTTGATGAACTAATAAGAAGCTGTCACGTGGACTAGCCGTTAGACACAAACAGGGTTTCCCTTGAAGAATTTAGATTTCACGATCGCGAAATACAGTAGGAACCGCGATTTCATCCTGATAAGCATTTAATGCAAAATCTGTCAAACATGTCTCAAAGATTTAATGAGCTATGATATGCAACATCTCTTTGGTGAAGTTTGGCTATAAAGGCACCACCAAACAGTCATGAATAAGGTAGCTAAGTAATTTATTACAAGTGATTAAAGCTCTTAATCTTTGCTACTCATTTTCTTCATTTTCCTTATGAAATTGTTATTGTTAGGTGTGAGCATTAAACACCAAGTTGTGAGGTTTTGCATTAGCCTGTAAATACACTTCAAGAAAGGTTTAAGTGTGAACCTAGTCAAACACTTGAGTGAGGTTTTGTGTTAGCCTAAAAACATATTGTTGTAACGTTGTGTGTTAGCCATCAAAACACAAGTTGTATAAGTGTGAGCGTGAAAACACCATTAAGATAGTGAAATACCCAATTGATTAATTGAGAAGTGGACGTAGGGTCAATTATACCCGAACCACTATAAATTGGTTGTCTCTCTCCTATTCTTTCTTCTCCCCTTTATCCTTCTTGTTGAAATTTTTGTTCACCAATTCAACTTGGTGCCTAGGGACAACAAGGCGAAAAAGAAAAAATTTGGCATATTCAAAATGCCATAATAATTAGATGAGATAAATACACAAAAATACATTGAAATTTAGATAAGTTACAAATATATAATAGTTTGAAAAATTAAATAACATATAAAGAAAATGTGATTTGAGCTAAAAATCAATAAATAATAATTATAACAATTAACAAAATGAGAACATATAGATATTTGAATAATGTTGTAATAAATTTATACTCTTAAATGAACTAATGTTATAAACAGTTAAAATCTAATTTAGTATTCAAATTAACAAATATTTCAAAGTAAAATTTTCCAATATCCAATACCAACAAAGTAATTTAAAATTAATTTTCAATTATGTAATCAATAATTATTTCACAATTCAATTTCTTGATAAAACATATTAGAGTGATGATGGTTCATATCGCCAAAAATTAAATCATAAATTTATTATCAAATAACAAATAATCATATGTAAATCTTTTTCACTAAGAGATATCATCGAATGATTCTAATAATGTAATTTATAATGAATTGATGGTGCCTGATAATACATCATGTAATTCTACAATTTTGACGGTTCATATAATGAGGCCAAATAATAGATACAAATACTTAGGTACAAAATATTA